>JAVQKC010027840.1:0-11451 GCA_036025475.1 Philypnodon macrostomus | reverse complement strand
GATTTGTCTGGATGTTTGTGAAGAATGTTTTTGACAAATTTAGAAAATTCCCTAAAGCTGCATTCTTCTTCCAGTCTATGGCAAAGTATGTGCAAGTTAGAGGCTGTCAAATATACCTGACCTCCCAATTTCAATTCAAAATGGCCGACTTCCTGTTTATTGTAGGGTGGGGTCATAATAATATTTTATGTTGGGTACACTGTGGAGAATCACTGTACTGTTTCATTGCTCTCTGCCAAAGTAAATGTGTCCAGAGTCTCATAGGGGTCATAAACATGGGGGCGCTATAGAGGCATTCTTTATTTGACCTCTGTAATGTGCCTATGTACATTAAGTATACACTTGCCTGGATCACTGTGCCAAAATTCATGCAATTTTGTTTATGTTCAGCAGGATTAATGGCTCAATTAAAGTGCTTCAGGGCATTAATTAATTAATTAGTTAATTATTTAATTGTCATTAATCGTAGAAGTACCAAACTCAATCCATATCAGCGTCTTCATGATATGTAACTGTCTACAAAAGTTGAAAAAGATCCGGCAAAAACCTTTTGAGTTATTGCTTTCACAGTTTTGGGCAGTACTTAATTAATTACTTACTTAATATTCATTGTGGAAGTACCAAAGTCAATCCAGTTTGTTGTCTTTATGATATGTACCTTTGTGCAAAATTTTAAACTGATCCGGCAATTTGTTTTTGAGTTATCGTGTTCACACATAGAATCTACAGACGCGAACGAACACCAACGTGATTCCATAATATTGTTGTTTCGCCGACATAATGATCGGAGGTGTTGATTTCTGTAATTTTGAAAAGTCCTTAGTCCTTAGTGTTTCTTCTTATTAAAATGTTTTCTGTGTATGGCCGATCCTGGATAGGGACGCTGTCTGCTTGGCTTCGTGGACACACTCTCTCATCATGTGTAAATATGTCATGGTTTAGTATGCACAAACAGTACATGAGGATACACTGTTTCAACATTGACTTTGGTCAGCCAAAACAAAATAAGCCGCTTCTTCAGTTTGTGCGACTCCCATGTTTGTCTCGTATTAATATCTCGGCTTTCTTTGTGATTAGGCCTTCATATGTAGCCGCTTAACAATATGCAATTAAAGGCCTTAATACACAGTAGACATCCTTTGATAATTTGTCTTCTCGAGATGAAACGAGGAGTGTACCGCAATGTTTTTGTTGATTTGAATTTTCCGTCTTAGCCGAATAAACCTGTTGTTTTGCACTCACAGGAGGGATATACACGTGGAAGATCGGATCAGAGCGGAGATAGTGTGAGTTTCCTGGAATTCCAAGGGCTCCACATCTGGTATTGATTTTTCTCACTGCGTTTATGAAGGCTGCTGCTAGCTGCTGGGCTCAAGCAGATCACAGTATAGTCTATTCTCAGGTAGACAACAGAGGGAGACTTGGCATTGGAACGTGAAAACTACTGCCACTAGTCCCCTTCTATGGTGTCTAGTGATTTCTTTGTAATCTTTGTGATCAGCATGATGGATGATTAGTAATTGAATCAGTCTCCTCACAAGAATTTGATTCCTAGGACCTGGTAAGGACTTTCTGTGCTTGGGTGGGTTTTCTCCAGGTTAATTCTAGGTCTTGACCAGGATACTTGCAAAAAATCTGGTGAGATGTCAACATAGCCCACTGCTCCTGCTTCATTGGAAGGATGGGTCAAATGCAGAGAACCTCATCTGTTGCCAAGCAAATCAACTATACATTTTCAAATTGCTCAATACAAAGACAGCTCTATAGCACATTTTGTATCTAGGCTTACTGATTTGCCAGAGGTAAAACGTCATAGTCCCAACTCGTTCATAGCTCAACTTTAATCTGTTTAATAAGTTATTGCTTGATTCTTAAGATGTGACACTAGTTTGATCCTGCCACACATCGGAGACTGTTTTGTAATGTAAATCTAATGTCCTATGTCCTGTGTCCTTTGAAAGCCTGTGTGACAGTCCTAGACAGAAATGTTCACCATAGGTATCACTGACACAAAGCCTGCCCCCCTACTTTGTCAAAATACAGAGGAATCTAGCTTGCTGCCACACCATATTGAGAATTGTCCCATTTTCTTCTGCTTTATATCAAATACTACACTTTTTGCAACTTGAACTTTTTGTAGCGTATACCACATGTGATTTGGGCTCTTGTGCGGAGATGCAAACCTTGAGTGGTGCCTGACAACTTTCTGTCACTCACAACCCTCCCCTGTTCTCTGCCTCTCCACTCACAAGCACATTTCTTATCGATTGATTAGCATACATCAAGCACCTGTCGTCATGGCAAAACTTCATTGGAAAATCTTCACTGTTTTTCAACCAGCAGCTGTCAGCCGCATCAACCACGAGCTGCGCCAGACAAAGTTAAATTGAAGCACACTCTAACACTATATATAGATAAAATGTCACTTCTTTCAAGTAACAAGGCACCTTCCAAGTTGTCAATACGAAGTGCTTCATCACCGACGAAATGACTTTGAAATACGAGATAAAACAGTTTGTCTTTCTTTCCCCACTTTGTGCTTGAAAGAGGAAAAAGCGCGATGATTTTTGAAGAGGGTAGAAGTGTTTAAGGGGCTTGTGTTTTTGATCTGCCCGTCCGTCACAGAGATACGAGCAGCCCCTCCTGATGCGCCTGATCGTTAGGTGTCCTCAAAGTGTCTGCCAGTCCCTTTGTTATCGCTGAGTGCGTCGATTAAAAGGAGGACTATCATTTATTCATTTTGCCATTGAGCAGAAGAAAGAAGGGATTCAAGAGCTTAGCGTTCATTTTCGTCAAACTCTTGAGGTGCAGTGATGAAGTCAGCTTTCTTTTTGAGCAGACAAGTCTTGTCGAGCTATGAAGATGGGGAGTGAAAGTTTTCGCTCGGCAAAATTTGAAAGGCCCTACTGATGTGCGAGATAAAATAAATGATGTTCAAACTTTATTAAACTTTTCCTTTAAAAGCGCGCCGCAGGATGACAGTTGAGAAAGATTTATAGTCTGTCTAACAAGGTGTTTCTGATGGTTGTGGAGGAGACACACAGATATGCACACACCACATCTCCCTCTACAATACAGTTGTGTATCTTAAAACACATTGCACTCAGATATATAAAAGACCTCATATGTGTTTATTGGGATATACTAAATTGATTTTAGGCATGCAGGCCCACAAAACATGCCAGAGTCAATACACTTTGTATGTGTCTGCTTCTCTTTTCTCTGAAGGACAATGCCACATTCATCTACTCTACATTTTATCTGATTCTTTCACACGTCTCTCAGTCTGGAAGTCCCTTCAATTCCTTCTGTTTCAGGCGTCTTTTTTCAAATACTCAATCCTGTTGTGAGGTGTCTCTCAGAAGTTGAAAAGTTCTTTTAAAGACAGAAGTTTTTGCAGTCTTCACTTTTCAACTGGCAAGATGAATATCAGTGGGACAAAGCATCGAAGGAAAGGCTTTCTGACAAGACTTCTGAGGCGCAGGAGCTCGTCCTGTCGCTGCCTTTTGCAGTTTTCCCATAACTGGCTTTCTTGCACAGCTGCTAAAAGGCACCGTATCAAATGCAAACTGAAAGTCACAGTCTTTCAAGATACATCAGTGGGACCCTTGTGGAGGCTCTGCTCTGCTTAGATTTTTGGCAACTTTATGAAAAATGTGAAATTGCTGCATTCTGTCTCGTGTTATCAGAGCTGGTGACAGTAAGTTCATGTTCTGTGTGTGCGAAAAGGCGACACCATGATTCATGACCCGCAGCAAAGCTCAGTTTAAAGTGCGACTTGTCAGGCTTATACGCTGTCTGATGTATATGTCTTTATATTATATATATCGCTGCCATAAAACCCGTGTAGCTCAGATCCTTAACAGGCCTCTTTTCCTCCTTCAAGTCAGAGAAACAATGGCAAAGTTACAAAGCACACAAGTCTTCCTAGTGTAAAACATGTAAATGGCCACAGAGTTTATTTTTGCTCTTTGTAGCTTGTGCAGTCTGGACAATGTGTGTTGGATATGTGAAGTCCAAACACTGAGTGTTTGGTGTTCACCAAGGCTGGGGCCCGTGGTTTAACACTTTCAAGAATCACTTTGTGAGGCTTGGCGGTGCAGCCCGAGGAAACCTGAAATAGCTGAAACTAGACCTCTGTACAAATAATCACCCTGGGCCTCTGTAAACCATCATGTTTATGCATTGTAAATTGTGAAAAGGAATGCTTTAACATTGTGTGGCAAATGTATTTCAAGACTTTGAACACTGGACGCTGTCCGGATTTCACCCACACAGCCACAGGCCTTCGCTTTCGCCTTTCGACTAAAATATCGCTCAGATTCAAAGAAACGTTAGCGTTTTTGAGGCTTCTTAAAGAATGTATCTGATGTGATTCCCAAGTTTCTTCTTTGCATCCAGCTCAATACTGTGAGGGTCAGACTTCCTCCAACATCCACTGTTCTAAGTTTGACTTTGGTGACTGTGCATGTTTAGAAATACACAAGTCACTTTGAACTGTTGTTGGCTTCAGAAAGACGTCCACAGAGACACAAGATCTCTCAATCTTTTTCTAAAACAGTACATAGGAGCTCACAGTGGAGCGGCTCATGTAAACACATATTTGGAAGTTGTGTCACTGTTTCTACCTCCTTTGAAGAGTTTTATTAGACTCGGTTTGGCAGCAGTACAGTGGCCACACCAGTTATCTGTTTCCTACTCTGTAATTGCCGGCGTTTAACACACCTCTTTCTTTGATGTGTGCTTGCGTAAGCCGCTCTCCCAACCTGTTTGCCCACTGAGCCATTTTGGGACGGCCCATGATGTCATTACACATACTTACAGAAAATGAAGTAGCACCCATTCATCCTCAACAGGATGCACCAACATGCCTCATGCTCATGAATAACTTTTCCTGTAACTTGTTCCAAATTACTTTGCAGTTTAGTCATGCAGAAAACTGATGCAAACCCTGGTCAAAATGTTGAAAGGGCCTTAGTGCGTAGAGAAATGGACTTAATTATTTGCTTTCCACTAGCCCCCTACAGTTATAGTAGGGGCGTATATACTGTTGTTGTGTCCCTGGGCAAGACACTTAACCCACATAGCCTATGAATGAATGTGGTTGTGTGATTGGTGTAAGGAGACATAGGGACATAGGTGCAGACTGGACCGCGCCTCTGTCAGGCGAACAACCACTGTGTGGAGTGAATTATAAAGGTAATTGTAAGAAAAGCGCTGTATAAAACCAATGCATTATTATAAAAGATTTGACCTTTGAGCCCCTCCATTCTTCAGCCTTTTATTATAAGAATCAGATCAGAACACTGTGCAGGTGGGCATTCATGCATGTATTTAAGTCAGCTTTGTTTAGTCCTTTCAATATCTTTTGTATATGACTCCCTATCGCTAATATAAGAAGCACTGGCCAGGCTACTTCCTGTTTTGTCTGGACTGAGGCTTTACTGACCAGAATAATGCAGAAATATTTGATGATTCAATTTTAAGAAACCCATGCCACGCTAATTTCAATTAAAACTCCCAAACTGAATAAATGATATTATTAAATGTGTATAGCCCTATATCACAACTAAATTGTCTCATAGGGCTGCACACAAACAGTTATAAGCAATAACAAAACCAATAGACCTAGTCACAAAGGTCTTTGGTTTTCACAAACTTTGGTAAAAACCTTTATAAGACTAATGCTGTATTTTCATTTCTTGCATTGGAGCACAGAGGTGGCCAGCTAAGGTCGTCACTGGGACATCTAATGTCAAAACACTGTAGAAATGAGGACATAGTAAGAACCAAGGCCAAGGGCTCTGTGCACCTGGCCATGCTTGAACCAGCATCTAGCTCCTAGTACAGTATATCTCATCTTTACCCTGTTCTTAGCTGTCCTGAACATAAGCTTTCTTATAAACAAAGGTTTTAAGTCTAACCTTAAATGTAGAGTGTCTGCCTCTCTAACATGAGCTGGACGTTGATTCCATAAAGCAGGAGCTTCCTCCAACTGTACTTTTAGAAATCCTTGGCACCACTAATGACCCTGCATTTTGATGTCAGGAAAGCATCCTCGAGACAGGATGGGGCCTTTCTGCTGAGGACTTGGTAAGTTTGAAGAAGGATTTTGAACTTGAATCTGAATTCAACTGGAGCCAGTGAAGAGATGCTAACACAAGAGTAATGTGTTCTCAGTTCCTCCTAGTAATCCTGCTGCTGTGGTTTGAGTTGAAAGATATATTGTGATGTTTGTTTGTATGTCACTTTTTGTGTGTTGCTCAGACCTCTAATTGATGTGTCTGGAACAGTAACCTGGCCTTATCTTGTGTGTGATTACAAAAGCATTGCTCATATAACAACATGCCTCTATATTTCAACAAGTCTGGGACATTTGTACATTTCCATTGTTCCAGTATTTTCTGTTTCCTGAAATGTTAATTATAATCTTGTCTTTTTCTACAGGTGCTGGAACATAAAGATTCAAAGGCGGTCAGGCTCTCATAGGTTTGTTCAATGTTGTTACTAAGATATATATATATATATATTACTAAAAGTGACACATAACACAACAAATTGCTACTATACACCCCAACTGACTTAACATTTATTTGTAAAAAAAAATCATTTTTTTTATATTTACATTTTTATTGATTGAACAGAAACCAGTGAGAAGAGCAGGGAGTGACATTTCTGCAAACTGTCGTGAGCCAGATTCAAACTCACGATGCCGGGGCGAGCGTTTCAAGCTCTGAATATGGGCCCCACGCTCTACCGACTTGAACTAACCCAGTACTCAACGAAAAATCTTAAACCCATAAATTGTTTTTTTTAATTGTTAAGGTGAATAACTGAAATCTTTGTGGTTTCAAAAATATGCATCCACAGTTATGGGCCTCATAAATAACTGGAAGTCTGTCAAGTTAACACCTAAGATCTAAGAGTTCAAAGTAAAAGCACTAAAGTGATCAGTCAGGATTGTGAACAAAGCCTCGGGTTAGGGCTGACATTTTTGGAGGAGACAACAAAGGAACCCAATACAACTGAACAGCTGGTTGTAAACACAGCAGATGCAAGCTAGCTCATATTTAGCTTAGTACAGTATGGTTGCAGACTAGTCTAGCCACTCAAAACATCACTTAATAATGCTTGTCCCTCAATTTTTTTATATTCAACCTGGAAGTATGTCTTTGGGTTTTTTCAACTATAATGACTTTTTTATTGTGTATCTTTTTGTGTTGACAGTAAATGAGGAGATTGATAATGGTTTGAATGACTGAATCAGGATGACGGCTGCATGGTGTACATACAACCACGTGTAGGTGAGTTCTCAGTGCACTAAACATACTTATCTCAATACATTTAACTCACTGCCAAACACAATTACCTGAACATCCAGTATTTTGATACATACAGTCTGTTCATTATTTCTTTAGTACATATTTACTTTTGGGTATTGTTGTAACTATTACTCAGTACAAAGACATTGTACAACAACATTATTGACAACATTATTAGATCCATATTAAACGCCACATTGTAAAGTTGTATGGTGTAGTGGTAATGATATAGTCTCAGCATAAAACAAATATGTTAGTCATTTTTCTGTCAACATAGTTTCTGTTTAGTGAATTTTTTTGAAGATGTAATGCTTCACATTACATTTCAAAAAAGAGATCTCTGCAAATGGTAATGTTATGGAAAACTGATGCTACTGTATATGGACAAATGACAAAAGTCACAATCGTCATTAAAAAGTGGACATTTAAGCCTGAATTTGTGTCACACATGCTCTCTGACAGAGCCCGGTGGAGCTGCAGCTGCCCAGGGCTCTAAAGTCACTGTGTCCTGGTGTGATTGAAGGTCCAGCTGTAGACCGGCCCTTTTGATCTTCTTTCTTTTATGAGAAAAACAAACAGCTCCTCACACACACATACACACACACACACGTCTCACTATCCTTTTGAAGACCCTCATTAACATAATGTTTAACATAACACAGCAGTGTCAAACTCAAATCAATGAAGGACTTTGTCACTACCTACTAAAGCCAGCATTTTGTTACTTTTTCTCAGTTTTGCTCCTTTTGATCTATTTTATTATAACCTTTGTAATTTGGTTTGCCTTCACTTATTCAGAGGGACCTGGTTGATTTTCTTGTAAGAAAATGCAAAGTGGTTCTGTCAAGACTTTCCAAAGGAAACAGTTCATTGATCTCAAATGAACTGAGGAAACTGATTTCCTCAAACTTTCAGATAACTTCTTTAAAAGACTCATAGAGAAAGAATCATAAAAGAATCATACAGTTGTTTTAGATTCAGTATAAGTAATAGGCCGATACATGTATGTGAGGCGGATCATAAATACACAAGAATGTACAGAATGTGAAAATGAATTTCCAAAATGGGACAAAAAACAAACAAACTTTTATGCATTTATGTTTATTACAACATTTAAAATATAAAATGTGTTCACCAAATAGCATATTTATTTTAGTAAGGTTTTACAGTATTGCATGTTTAGTTTGACCCATAACAATTACTATTTTGTAGACTGTAGACTTTTATAAGTAGCATAGCTGACCAGGCTAGTTGCTCAAATTAATACAGAAACACAATACATAATACAGGCTTTGCTAATGTACTCTGTTTCTAATGACTGCCCTCTCCCTATATAATCATTAATTAATGACCAGCTTCAAATCTCAGTCTGAGCAGGAGGCTGGTGAACCAGTGTGTGTGTGATACTTTTGTATTTGTTGTAGTAATGACGTTGTATTCTCATTCCTTATGCTTGATATACAGTAATAAAGAAGCATACCTTGAGTTTAAATGGCATTGAACTTTAGTGAATCACTGCAGTTGTTCCTGACCACAAACATATATTTGCAAAGTCCATTTTTAGTCCAAGTTCGCCAAGGAACCAGTCACCCAGACCATTTTTATCTCAATATTTGTACATGCACACCAGAGCAGGTCCACATGCGTTAATGGTGTGGTCAATATATTTGGTCATTTTCCAGCTAAATGCTCGCAAATGTTGTAGATCAGAATTAGTTTACAAATCGACAGAAATGCATTTATTAAAAATCAAGTCGTGTTTTCCCGTGTGTGTGTGATATAATCAGACAATAATTAGGTTTTCATGACTTGCGTACATACATTGTTATAGGTTTTAGTGAAGACAATGAACAGGGAAGCTATTCTCTAAACACTTACTTTATAAAGATGTCTGAAGCAACAAAGGTTACATTTTCTATACCTTAGACAATGAGATCACGCTCTTAGTTTAGAGAAGTGTTGCACAGGCTTTTAGTTTTCATGGTTGCTAGTAGGGTCATTGAAAATGGTCTTTTACATCCAACTAACAAAGCCTCTTCTTGATGGAAAATAGTCTCTTCAATTATGTGTTGGTTTTGGGATATTTACATGCATTTATATCACTAATGATTGCTACTTTGTTCTACAGCTTTACAATTATTCAGTATTCATATGCACAAGCATGTCAGACAGTGTTGTCTCTAATCCTTCATGTACCACTTAGGTAGTGGCTCAGTGTGAAAATACTTTTGTTGGTTCCATTTTTATACATACATGGTCTAGTGTTTGTGCCAATTGCTTTTGCAAAACTACATACTCTTTTGTACTGTAGCCATGGCTTACTGCAGCTATAGCAATGAGTTTCAACTGGTGAGCTATGGCTTGTAAGCTGGTTGTGTGGGAGGTTGAATATAGTTTTATTATTGTGCTTATTTGGAGGGTAATATCATTTAAGATGCATTAAATTGTGAAACTGATTTTAAAATAAAAATAATAAAAGTGCATATATTATTTAAGTAAATAGTATAAATAAATACAGTAATTTGGAGAAAAAAATGCCTATATATAATTCTGCTACCTACAGTATAACCCACAATTAGAAATGACCAAACTACCCTTTAAAGATATCACATATTTTGTAGTTACGTTATGTTTCATTATGTTGATTATGTCTGCGATTTTATCTTAAAATGAACTAAAACCAAATAACAAATGTTGTGTTAGCGTTGTATAGTTTTCTGCCGGATTTGATATTTAAGCTGAATATGAAACGTGAGTATGTTAAGTGATTTGCTTTACCCCCTTTGGCAAACGGAGAATAAAAAAGGCAGGAACAACAGAGGGGCAATAATGCACAGAGGAGGTGGTATAGTCCGGATCTCCACTTCCTACATCTGCCTGGGGCTGTGTCAGTTTTGGGACTATCCTTACATGGTGTTTGCATGAACCTGACTTTGATGGGACCCCTCGAGCTAAAGTGCTGGGAGATAGAGTAAGTATAGTCGTGTTCACAATGTTCACAAGTGGGCACCACACAAGAGGGATGAGAAGGTGTCATCTTTCTCATTGTTGCACCACAGGGCGTCACAATGTCTGGGGTTGTTTTTAGGTTGTAAGATAATCTGGCAAAGGTGGCATTTCGGATTTATGGACTAAACATTGAGTACGTGGGGCGATAACAGCAACCCATGTAAAAAACATGAAACTACAATGACTAATGGTGGAGTGTAACAATAAATTCACGTTTCATGGTGAAGCTATCTGAAGCTGAAGCCACCTCAAAACAAAAGTGGCGCTGACTGTTTTCATTACTAATAAAAAAGTTTCATTTTCTGTAGCCCGTCCCAGAAACTATACACTCAGACAATGACCTTTAGTTGAAGGGCTGACACAGACTTCATTCATTCACTAGAGGACTATATGTATTTGGAAAGAACCCACAGTACAATTGGGAGAACATGCAGACTCACAATATGGCGATAATGGATGTATTACACATGATAACCAATATATCACTGTTTTTAAAGGAACAAATAGTTTTTCAATGAATGTATATTTTTATGAAATACAGTTAACGTATTAACTAGAACGGTGAATAGTTTTACAGTATCTCACAAATAAGTAAAATAAATAGCCCTATATCACAACAAAGTTTCCTCAGAGGGCTTCACATAAAGAGATGTATATAAACAATAAACAAGGTCATTGCAAACATTAACAAAGTTAATAGACAATCAATAAACACACAAACAAAAAGACTGTCCCAGGACATCCCCTGTCCTTAGACCCTCCATTGCGGTCAGGAAAAACTCCCCAAAAAAACTTTTATGGGAAAAAGAGAAACCTTAAGGAGAACCACATGATAGAGGGATCCACTCCCAGGACAGACAGGCTGTAGATGTGTCCAGGACTGATGGATGAGGTCCTTGTGCTGAGAGAGCTCAATATGTGTGTATGGATGCAGCAGGTTTAGGGGGACATCCAAGTGAATGGGGAGATAGTAGAAGGGGGCATCCAGATGAATGAGGAGATGCAGCAGGTTTAGGGGGACATCCAAGTGAATGAGGAGATAGTGGAAGGGGGCATCCAGATGAATGAGGAGATGCAGCAGGTTTAGGGGGACATCCAAGTGACTGAGGAGATAGTGGAA
>JAVQKC010027838.1:0-12847 GCA_036025475.1 Philypnodon macrostomus | reverse complement strand
CCCCCCCAGAGTTTTTTGACTGATCTAAAAACGGTCCCGCCTCTAAACCTTACTTTAAAAACATCCATAAAGATCTAGACGGCCTGGGACAGAGCCAGAAGACCCATTTGAGTCTGGCTACTAAGACATAACTATATACTAATTTAGTCTCATGTAGCCAGAAAATGCTGGAATTGACCGAAAATGCCTAAAATCTTAAAACCCCAAGGGCAATAAATCAAGATGGATTATAAATGTAAACGCTCAACTTACAGCTTGTTTAAAAACAGGGGCCCGGGGGCAAAAGTTGGCCCGACAAGCCCTTTTGATTTGTACCAATTGATATCTATGGAAGTCATTTAAGTTCCTACCAAGATGTAGAACCCACAGACTGAAGAACTGGCCTATTTTATTTATGAATGTACATCTTAAGATGAATCTCTGTTTTAACTTTTACGAGATGCTTTTTATTCTCCTGTCGTCTCAGTCAAATTGCCCTTCAGGGACCTAATAAAGTGTCTAAATCTTCCCGCTTACTAAGTTCCATCCAAGTGGTGCCTATAAGTACCATATTTTGGATTGGGGGTTTATTTCTCACTCCAACCTGAACATACTGTCATTTAGTTCTTGGGCAAGACACCCACATTCCGTCTGTAGCTTACCACCACCAGAGTGTGGAATAAATAAAGGATGCAAAAGTGGATGTCAGGGGGGTTCCAATAGCTCCGTCTTTGTCCTAGCGTGCACTCGAAATTGTAATATTTTGTGTGCTTTGTATTTCTTGTATGGACTGTAGGGTGTTTTTTTAGTGACTGTGCCCAGAACTGAGAGAACACTAATTGAGACACACCCATTACCAAACCCCTGACTCTTACCATTGGTCGCTAAGCTTGAACTCACAAATATAAACGTGCACCTGACCACACATGGAGGCACTGGAGAGACACGGAGACAGGGTTAGGTTAGGTGATATTTCTTAAAGTGGATTTAGTTGGTGATCCTGAACCTGACATTCGTGACAGAAAGTGAGTGTCTAGAAAAATATTATCTTAGACCAATGCATTTGTTTGGTGGAGAGCAAATACTGAAGTGTTATTATATTTGTGGTCGCAGATTTGTTTTATTATAACTAGAAAAGAAACGGGTTGATTTGTGTGTGGTTCTGTAACATAGATAAAAAAATCAAGACATATATCAGGTCACCATGATTCAGTAACTCAATAAACAACAACAACGCCACAAACAAGATTAGCTGGAAATTAATAGAAATTAGCTTCCCATGGCTGTTAGCATATTAGCAGTTTGTATATGAAACAATGGCAGGCAGTCCATAAATATTACGGCAACATTCTTCCTCTAAACCACACGAACCATGTACAATATCCACATATATATTGGGCTGCGTTCTTGCTATTAAACCAATACTCACTTCTTTATCACGCACACTGGCACAACCACAATGTCTGCACCACGCATCTAAAAACTTTTGCTAACTAAGAAAAACGGTGTGCTCTCAACCAAACTTCTGATTGGCTATAGTGGCTGTCAATCAAAACTCAAAAACAAAATGCCAGATCAGTTTCAACTAACCCTAACCCCTAATCCTAACCCAAACCCAAACCCTAACCCCAACCCCTAACCCCAACCCCTAACCCCTAACCCCTAACCCCTAACCCCTAACCCCTAACCTTAACCCTAACCCTTACCCTTACCCTAAACCTAACCTAACCCTAACCATAAACACTAACCCTAACAAACTCTAACCATCCCAAACCCTAACCCCTAACCCCTAACCCCTAACCTTAACCCTAACCTAACCCTAAACCTAAACCCTAACCCTGAAACTTGGTACAGTGATTCTCCACAGTGTACCCAACATAAAATATTATTACGACCCCACCCTACAACAAACAGGAAGTCGGCCATTTTAGTTTGAATTTGGGAGGTCAGGTATATTTGACAGCCTCTAACTTGAACATACCTTGCCCGATTAGGCTCAAATCTGAAACACCTAATTACCCCCTTGCCCTGAACATATTTGACCAATATAGTGCCCCCTATAGACTGAAAAAAAAAATCTTCACAAACATCGAGACAAATCAAAAAAGTAAAATAGATCCTTCCCATGTTTGTCATGGTTTGGGGGCGGGGCCTCTTAATTGCTCGTTAACAATATTAAAACCCTTAGAAATCACAAAAAGTCTGATTAAGGTGCCTGTTGGTGACAGTTGTAGCAGATGTATATTAATATTGTGCCTATAATCTGAATTCCATCCAATAATCAGGTCTTGTTTTTGATGTTTATGTATAGATACTGACTAATTAGATTACTTTTTTGTTCATGTTGATAGAGAAATTTCACAATGCCACCCATTTTCCCAAATCACCTGGTTTCGCCTTAAGAAACCATACAAACACAGTTATCTCCTCATAGTAAATCAATATGTATTCAATTAACTTAATGCTGATGATGAATGGGTAGCCAAAACTGATCACCTGCCCAGATTAGGTTCTTTCTCACTCTGCCGGCCTATATCATCACTCAATCAACAGCTCTATCCTAAATCCTGGGCTACGACATTGTCTTCTGTTACCCGTAATAAGATCGACTTAGATAGATGTACACCTGAGTGAGAGGATCTTGAGTGTGTAATGGAGTCCATAGGCTTTGAGTTTCAGAGGCTGTGGATACTGTTCGCTTAGTTGTAGAGAGAAATAAAAATAAGATCAGACCAGGACAGCGATGAGGGAAATGACTGTTTGTAAACCCCAGATTAATTCAATTGTTCTAAAAACTTCCCCACCTCGACTTTAAGAACTGGGACAGAGCCAGAAGACCTATTTGAGTCTGGCTATTAAGACATAACTAAACATATATATAACTCGGGAGCATTATTTACATTTGTTTGAATGTTTTTTAATGTACATTGTCCCTCTTATCAAATAAATAGAAGAAAAAAATATATAAAATACAAACATAAAAGTCATATTCTGATAACAATCATACTAATTTAGGCTCATGTCAATGCTTGAATTGACCGAAAATATGCCTTAAATCTTAAAACCCGAAGTGTAATAAATCAAGATGGATTATAAATGTAAACACTCAATTTACAGCTTGTTTAAAAACAGAATTTATGATTTCTGCCGTGGGAGTGTTGTGACTTTTATATATTTTTGAATTCTGACATCCAAAATGAATAGGCGCTGGACATTTCTTTGCTCTAGGAGAAATGAAGATAGAATAAAATTGGTTTATTCTTATTATTCAAGTTCAACAAAAACAGAATGCGGATGCTCCTTCAAAACTGCAAAAACGGCTAAACGGACTGATTTCATATGTTTTTTATTGTCCTTTTTGGTAGTGGCTCAGGTAGTAGAACAGACATCCACTAATGAGAGGGTTGGCAGTTCAATCATTACTCCATTGAGCAAGACTTCACAGTATGGGTGGCACATCTTGTTTGTCTAAGTATAAACCTGGCACAATTGTAATATTATATGGACTTTCCTTTACATTTCAGTTACAGATACTAGGCTTGAGGGTGATATAGTGTGTTTACGTAATAAAATAAATAAAATAAAATAAAAACTACTAAAAAGTACTTTCACAACAACCATTTCACAAGTTAGGGCAATTTCAGATTGCACATGTGGGGAAATCCAGTTTGAACACCTGCAATACTTATGCCTCGACAATGTCCCGCATTCAGTATCCATTAGCAATAACACACCTCTATAGATGCATTAAGGACTGGGTATCCTTGTCTGAACCCTTTTTTCTGATGTCCCAGCCCTTTTAGATTTTTAAGGATCTAAAGCTGTCTGGAATATTAAACATATCACCTCACGTAACACTGCCACATGTTTTGATGAATAGGTCAAGACTTTCTCTTTTTTAGCATCACATCTTCTGAATCTAGAGATCATTTATCATTCTCGCTGATCCTATCCTACATTTTTATAACTTTTCTTCTGAGTGATGACAGTTCCCTTTATTCCTGCGTCATTAAAAAGCGTCTCACATACACAGTATTTTGGTCTCGTACAAAAAGTAGCAGCAAAGCTTTCAGCCAAATTGAGTGTATTCTTCTACCCCATGGTAGTTATTGTAAAGATATCACAACTCCAGATGGGAGTAATGTAGTCTGTATTATTTGCTGTGGAAATGTATTGCAGAAAAACATTGGCCTTTCTCTACCTGGCTCCTTGAACATTAGGCTCTTGGCTAAATGCTCAAAATGATTCAGACACTATATTTTACAACATCCCAAAAGTAATCATTTGTTCCTTTGTGTTTCGGGACCTATACTTTGCAACCCTAACCCTTGATGATTATGATTATGATTTCAGGACCTGTTCTGTAATTGGCTGATGGTATGCCTTCTGCCTTTTGATTGGATGATGTTTTCTTCTTCTATCTTATTGGCTTCTTATTGTCTGACTATTACTCCCTCCCCCATCCTCTATGTGCCACATACATTCAACATTATCTGCTATTATGCTAAAACACCATAACAATTGCATTAAGCTGGAAGAAATGGTCCAATTAGCTGTCTGCAGTTCAATTACAGATAACACCAGAGGTTGTAATGCTTAAACATAGCAGCAGCTATTAAGAGGTAAGATAAGGCCTTAAGTCTCACAGCAGCCGGGTTCGGTTGAGGAATGGTATTCAGATGGACACAACCAGGGGACTTAGACAGTACCGTGTGATGTGCACCTGGTATCGCACTGTATAGGATTTTCTTTTATGCTGAAAGGGATTTTGAAGTCAGTGGGGAGCCTTGTTGATAAGCGGTGAACCTGCCTTGAATATGAATGATTTCTCTCTGGGCAGCAAATATGACACTGGCTCATTTCCACTGATTTGCCCATTGAAGAGGAGGAGGCGGTTTGAATATTTTTACATCTGCATTATCTTGAGATACAGTAAACGCCACCATACATATTAATCCCACTCACTGCTGCGATTGTGGCTCCGGCAGCATAATGTTTGGATTTATTAAGTCGTCAAATATTAGGTTCGTTTGTCTGGAACAGATCCATTGTTACTGCCTAACATCGTTTACATTTGTACTGTTAAAGTGTTGCTGTTTAGGGCTAAAATCCACTTGCTTTAGGATACTTAGATTCTAAATTAGTATTTTTGACACATACTCAGAGGTGGGTAGAGTAGCCAATAATTTTACTCAAGTAAGAGTATTGTTACTTCAAAATAATGTTGCTCAAGTAAAAGTAAAAAGTAATCATTCACATAATTACTCGAGTAAGAGTAGAAAAGTACTGGTGAAAAAACTACTCAAGTCCTGAGTAACTGTTTGAGTGTAATGTCAGATTATTTGTTTAATTTTGTGGTAATCTAGCAAAAAAAAGAGATAATAAACAGATTTTGATATTTTCAAAAGATAAACTAAAAATGTAAATTATATTTTCATAAATGACGGCACAAAATTTCCACATCATCACATTTTTCACATAAAGCTGTTCTTACACGACACACAGAGGTGGTAAAAGTACTCTTACTCTTTTTAGATTTAAAAGATTTTACTCAAGTAAGAGTACAGTTACTTCAAAATATTATTACTCAAGTAAAAGTCTAAATTATTGTGCAGTAAAGCTACGGAGTACAATTTATTTAAAAAGTTACTCAAGTAATAGTGACTGAGTAAATGTAACTGAGTACTTCCCACCTCTGCCTACGAGTGATCTCCACATACTATCACATTGATGTCAAGCCATGGATTTACTGATGCAAATATGTTTAACACAAACCTGCAACAATGTCTGGGGTTTACAGAGAATGGTTGATGCCAGTCTGGTTTGAGATAACGCAAAAGAAAAATTAGCTCAGATAACCCCTCATTACATCAAGCTCAGCAGATCTCTGAAGATGAAACAGTGGGAGGTGGACAATGGCAGCAGACCACAATGAGCACCACATTATTAGGAACGAGGTCTACCTAATAAAGTGGCCAATGTTTTCCCCTCATTGTCTCATGCCACCAGACAGGTTCAGCTTTGTGGGTCTAATTTCCTGTTTTGAAGAAAATCTGGCTCCAGACAAGAGACAAGCAGCGTATGAACTTAACTTGTAACGACATTGAGATAAAATTGTGGTTTGTTTACTGGCCTCTGTGGTAGTTGTTGCTAAAGGCCATTTTTTTGCCAAAACTCATTATGGAACTAAACTCACCAGGCCACTTTATTAGGTACACTTTTTTAACCAGTAAAAATTCAGTACAATCTGGCCACCGTTCAATCTGAGCATCAAAAAGAAGAAATTGATGTAAGTGACAGTTAAAAACAGCTGATACACCGGGCTCATCACCCATTCTCTTTAATGGTCTGGAAAAAAATCCAGTGAGTGGCAGTGATGTGGGAAAAAATGCAGAGGCTCACATAACCACTCATTACAACCAAGACCTGCAGTAGACCTGAATCAACCTCCAAGCAGCAGCAAACAGAAGACCACGGGCCACAAAGTGTTCCTAATAAAGTGGCCAGGGACTGTGGTCTTTGCAATTGTTCCACCCTCTTCACAAGTGTTGTGTTCATGGAGTCTCTCAGAGTGCACCTAACTGCTTCTCATTAGACTCTTTCACTGCTCTGAACACAGAAGAACAGAGGAGCTATTTAAGCCATAATGACAGTAATAACAAGTAATGTCTTTATCTCGAGTGGCAGCTTAATTGTTGAATGCAATTTGGTTCTGATGCAATTGATGAAGATTTGATGAAGAAAATAATGGTGTTTTGGCTTCTAGAGGGAATGTGAGGGTTTTGCAGTGTGTAGGTGCTATGGTTTAAAGGTGAAGGTGGTTACATTTTTTTTTCATGTTAACTTCAGCTTCTGTGTGGAGTTTGCATGTTTCTCCCCGTGTCTGGGTGGGTTTCCTCCCGTTTCCCCCATCAACCAAAAACATGCACATTAGATTAATCCTCCAGCTAGGTACATACTGACCAAGCTCCTGGCTCAAGATCTGGTGATGGGTCCCCGGATGCTGCCCACTACTCCTCACAGGTTGCCTCCAGAGACATTGTGGGATGGGTCAAATGCAGAGGACACTTTTTCTACAGGGACAATAAAGTGTAACCTATCCTAATGACTTGGTTTGAGCTCTTGACTCCATCTAGTGGTAGGTAGTGCCAAAGAGAAGAGTACTATCTGAGTGCTGTAGTTCATGTGTAAGGCAGCATTTTTACCATTTACAGACAAAGTTAAATTGCATATACACATTTGAAAGCACAGAAATGTACATCATTTTCATTCCCATACTAACTTTAAGCAAAAAACTCATTTGACTGTCAACATTTGGCTCCTGGAATCACAGCAGAGAGCAGAAATCAAGCTTAGGTTCAGAAAGGTCCACAAATGTACAGGACATTTTGCCTCTTGATGTCTCTATAACAGCCTTTTATTGAATATAGCGGTGACATTTACACATGTCATCTAAGATTACATCAAATGCTGTTCATATACCAAAGGCACGGCACACTTTCTGGTCATAAAACAGCCCATAAACACGCTGTGTCCTGTCAATGGGGGTCGCGGAGGTGAGTGCTTTGAAAGACTGTGGTAGACTCACGCTAATCCGTGCTTCTTAGTTCCAATGCTAATGTCCATTTTTAGTTTAGGGCAATTTACTGGTATCAACTGCTTCTAATGCTGTCACCACAACTCCACACTGACATATTTAATTAACCAGATTAGTCCGGTTTATGCAGAGGGACAGTGTAAGCCCGTGTTGGTGTGAGACAGTACATTTGCGTGCCTGGAATCTGGGTGTGTTTGGCTAACGCTCAAGGACAGCCATAGCCAAAGGTTCTCACTTTCAGGCCACTTATGCACACTAGCATCACAGCCAGACAGCCCCAGCCCCACTGTCCTTAAGTGCTTCCAGGGTATGTCTATATCTACATTTATGCTCTATAGAGGGATACAGCTAGGCCTTTTTCCATACAGCCACTCTGAAGCTATTAATCAGTTAGCACTTTAACTACAAAGATGGTAGTTAGGGAACACTTAGCCAGCTCCTTCAACAAAGAGCATCAAAAGTACTCGACTGGAGATACAGTAATAGAAGTGTGATTCATTGAGCTGGCATGTCTCTGACATCTGCCAGCGAGCCCACTGGGAGTTGTCCCTTCAACCTTCAGCCTATGGATGACTTATTTAAAATCCATGTTTGTCATCACTAAATAGCATGATTAGTATACCAATGTCTTAAAGTCTCTACAGCAAAATAGTTTCAAGTTTATTTGTCATATGCACATTCAACACAAGGTCAAAAAAATGCAATGAAAGGCTTAGGATCAGAAGAACCATTAGACTCGCTAAGATACTCATGAAGTACTAGTAGCATGCAGTAATAGTACATGGTAAGAAAAGTGTGCAAAAAAAGATAAGTAACAATATAATAAACATATAGTAAAAAGTACAATAAAAAATACACAGGTGCAGGTCGGATTAAATAAGGTGTAAGTAGAGTACAACCTTTGGATTACTCTTGACTCCATCTTTTGGCTGACCAATGACACTACAGTAATGTAATGGTCCATCAATCAATATTTTGACATTATCACCTTTAATAATGTATAAATATAATATAATACAATATCAATTCAGGTGCTTATTCCAATGCCTTTTCTTGAACAGCGCTTTTGTGTAAATGATGTGTAGATTGTGATACTGCAGGCTGCCCATCACAGCACTTTGATATGTTTAAAACAGAGTTATTTGCTTTTGTCAAGAGCATAGAGTACATTGGTATGAGAATCCAACTGGAGTGTTTTCTGTACAAGCCCTGTTTAAAGCTCTTAGTTTGATCACAAAGAGAGGGCTGGTCGGGGAACACTTCTCCAGCTCAATCGTATTAACAGCATGTGATTCATTCTGTTGGCATGTCTCTGCCTCCTGCCAGCCTTAGCCCACTGGGTAACCCTCTCCACTGTTGATTTGCTTCATCTGCTCCACTAAGTCACAACCAAAGGCACGTCTCATTCAATATCTCATATATACAACCTCAACTAGTACGCTTCTGTCTTGCTAATACAGTCCACTCCTCTTGCCTCCTCAGTGAGTGGAAAGATATCTGGCAGACTCCACATTTCACTGCTGCGTGTCAGTGACTATGTAGAGCCACTGCTGAGTTCCACTTAGCAGAGAAGAGGTGCCTTGTCCACAGTCTGAAATGTTTGATAATCACATAGCTTAAGGGCAATTTTGAAATAACAAACAGGCAAAAGGTTTATAGATCTGACCCTAGATGGTAAAATATTTGAGAACTTTGGAACAGAAAGCGTGTAGTGTCTGTTTAAAATGGCTGACTCACAGTGATTGAGTAAGTCTTTTTAAGAGGTATTGTGTTCCAGAACCTGTAAAAAAGTTAGATCGCTGGACTGCAATGATATCTTTATATAAAAAGTATGGGGTCAATTAAGGTAATAGGCATTTGAACTAGAGCAGACACACTGAGCACTGCAGAGGATGAAGCACTCGTGTGAAAGCTCAATTACTGACTGCTAGCTTTGACTTTCTCTAGTCCAAACATTCTCCCCTGTAGTTTTCTAAATATTGTAATCTTTGTTCTTGTATTTTATTATATTAGAAACATTTACACTTGATTTTTTTTTCCAAGTTCAAAGGCCATTTCTTATCTGAAATGGTAAATAGACTATTTCCAGCTTTGGTTGATAAAACAGTAGTGACAGAAACTCATGGAGAAGTGCAGTTGAAGTCAGTCTGAGCCCGGATTCGACCCCTGACCCCCATCTTCTACCAACTGAACTAAACTGCTGCCCTAAATGCATACGGTTTCTGCAGTAGATATGACATTTTTCCACCCATCCCCATTTTGATTATATTGAGACCCTCTTGCTGTCTGTCCAGACATCTCCATGATCCAAAAGCAGCAGATGGGGCACTGATCAGGTTTGAACACTTCCAGTTATCCAGCTTCTTGGCCGGGCCAACAGAAATGTGTCCTCATACCACATCACAGCTAAGTCAGAGCACAAATACTTTTCTCACGGTCATTTATACTGAGATTTGTGGATACACGCACTTTAACTACGAGCCTACAGTTGAAATGAAGTTAGTCACATTATTTCAGTTGAGTATTTGAGAACATTGCTGTGTTTATTTTCTCAATAAATCTTCAGTACAATACACTTCAGTGCACCAGTGACTGCATTGTTTACATTACTCAAGTAATATTTTAGTATGTGTAGTTGTAAGGTTCCCTCCATAGATGTAAAAATCAAAAGTACTCGTACAATTACTAGACATTGTTGTCAATTAAATACACAAAGAGCTTGAACCAGAGTTTGCAGGTGTCACTTACACACGTGACTACAGCCCACTTACACACATGACCACAGCCCACTTACACACATGACCAGAGCCTACTTACACACATGACCACAGCCCACTTTACACACATGACCACAGCCCACTTGCACACATGACCAAAGTCCACTTACAGACATGACCACAGGCCACTTACACACATGACCACAGCCCACTTACACACTAGTCTAGTGTCTATTACATTATACTGGTTAGTGCAATAGTGGCTTATTCTTAGTAACTTCCAGTAGTCTGTGTCTGGTTTATCGTGACGGCCGGGTCCCTGCTGCTGTAGACCATACTTCCTGTCAGTCCATAATGAGTTATATGTTTCCACTGGGAGCAGGCCAGGCCACTCTCAGTATACCGGCGTTCAGGATTATATTTTGCATACACAAGAATGTTTGCAACTATAAATAAAAGAAATAGAGCTTAAATTATGTTATCAGAGTTATAAAAAGCTTTGGATAACAAGGACTGTCAAACATATATGGTTACTGTCTACACTGAAATATGCTGTTGGTTTAATGGCAATTCTGAAAGTTGAAAAAGGGGCATCTGGACAAGGTTTTGATTGTTGTTTAATGGCAATGCATAGATTATGTTGAGATATCATTTCTGCTCTTTGGTAGTATGCCCTTTCACATAGTGGGGTCACATAGTTACATAATATTTATCTGAGGGTATCTTTACAAAAATGTATAATTATCAAACTTCAAAAGTGCTACTCACCAGATATTGTGACACCTACAATAGACACATGCATATAGTTTTTATTATTGCTAGGCATGATTACCAACAGCCAAAGGCCTCTTGTATGTGATGGTCAAAATTTCCATAAACATATTAGTACATTCAATAAAGTCAGAGTCTGCTTGTCCTTCTTGTGTATCAGTGTGGATCCTCTCCATCTTACTGCCCTTATAGCAGGCGTTTCCACATTCAGCTCAGAGTTGGCTCAATGGCTGGCTACATTAAATGATCAGATTTGACTGGATTGGTCAAATATGACAATAATCCTAGTTCACATTAATGTGAATGTTGACTCTTATATTAAAAAAAATTCAGCCGAGGACAACCAGAACCAGAGATTACATATGATTATAATAATAATTAAAGCCGCAAGCGGCGTCGAACGGCCATCGCTCTCCGCGACCCACTGCCAACCTCCGTCACGCTCGAAAGTGACCCCTGCATGGGCTTCGCCCATTGATTCATTCCTAGGCAATGTGGGTTAAGTGTCCTGCCCAGGGACAAAACAGTGTGCGCTCGGACGGGGACTCGAACCACCGACCCTCTGGTTGAAGGGCGTCTACCCACTGTGCCACTGCCGCCCCATTTTTTTGATTTGTCTGGATGTTTGTGAAGAATGTTTGATGTTTGAGAAGATGAGGAAACAGAATATTCTGTATAAGTCTGTTGAGGCAGACTTTTGAAACCACATTTGGTGAAAGTTTTGAAACAGCTCAGAACGCAGTGTGTAGTGGTGCAGTGGGTAAGTGCTCGCCCTTCAACCAGAGGGTCGGCGGTTCGAGTCCCTGTCCAAGCACATGCTATTGTTATGTTCCTGTCCCATGCATATTGACAGATCGCTGTTAGGGCCACATCCGGGGTTTGGGAGGAAGTGGTGCAGTGGTGCAGTGGGTAAGTGCTCGCCCTTCAACCAGAGGGTCGGCGGTTCGAGTCCCCGTCCAAGCACATGCTGTTATGTCCCTGTCCCATGCATGTTGACAGATCGCTGTTAGGTCCACATCAGGGGTTTGGGGGGGCAGTGGTGCAGTGGGTAAGCGCTCACCCTTCAACCAGAGGGTCAGTGGTTCGAGTCCCCATCCAAGCACACGCTGTTGTTATGTTATGTTCCTGTCCCTCACTCCGAGTGGGCGCCGCGCCCAGTGTGAGTTGTCAATCCTTTCCCACTGGACCAATGAAAACATTTGATAGATTTTGAGTAACGTGTACCACTTTTTTTTATCTCAAAATGGAAATTTACAAACAAAATTTTCCCGCACTTCTGAATTTTGAGCAAAATTTCATGAGTTTTCTTGCATGTTCAGCCCACCACCTGACCCACATTGCACCAGCCCTTTATGG
Organism: Philypnodon macrostomus; assembly: GCA_036025475.1. NCBI lineage: Eukaryota > Metazoa > Chordata > Actinopteri > Gobiiformes > Eleotridae > Philypnodon > Philypnodon macrostomus. The sequence continues at coordinate 427 of JAVQKC010027838.1, read as the reverse complement.
AGGGACTCAAACCACCAACCCTCAAGTTGAAGGGCAAGCATCTACCCACTGCACCACCAGCCGTAGGGAATTTGGGTTTGGAAAATACATATAGGAATTTTTTTTGAAAATCTGAAAATTTTCTTCAGGTATGTGTTCAGGCTTGCATGGGGCACCTGTGAGAGAAATTTCAGCCAAATCAGTTTTTGCATGTGCGAGTTACACGCTAAAAACATGTGTAGAAGGCCTGTTTGAACTACGTTGACCATTTCGGTAAAGATTTCGGCAAAACCGTAAAAAATAGGGCATAGGTGCAATTGGCTTTTTTGATCGGAGTAGAATGACGGAAATTTTGAGCCCTTGCACGAAAAATGCAGATAAACTAAATTTTCATCCTCCATTGTAAGTTTTGATTGCTTCTACAGGGGGCAGTAGTGTGCCGATTTAA
>JAVQKC010027834.1:0-11717 GCA_036025475.1 Philypnodon macrostomus | reverse complement strand
TTATTTAATTTTTGAATAATTGGTAGTAAACATCCTGGTCCACACTCCATACCAGTTGGTGGCGGTAATGCACCAATTCATTGTTTGCCAACCGCCAAAAAACCTAACAGAAGAAGAAGAAGAAGAGTTTGTTTTCTTCCGGTGTGTGTCCAGCTGCTCTGAATGCTAACGTGGTAAAGAGAAGGTAACCACACAATTTTCTAACAACTCTGATTGTCCCCAGTCCGTGGGGACAATCAGAGCTGTCTGAGTCCGTGTCCGTCTGGGAGACATCTCTAGCGCTAGCCTCAGTGCTACCCTTATTGAGCTAAGCTAACGCCAGGGCTCAAATAGCTTTACGCCACCAGATATTGAGCCTATATGATAATTGTGTGTTGCATTGTGTTACATAGAGACGAACAATTTAAATAAGGATTAAAGGAATTGCATAGCTGTTTCAAGGGCAACCACACTACAGTGCATTGCAAATCAATGTGTTAAAACAAGTTAAAAGTATCCTGCATAGATAACCCACAATGAATACCTACAGAATACAAAGAGATGAATAAAAAAAGAAACTACTGGCAATGAAGAGAGAAATTAGCTCACATTTGGAACCACTGAGGCAATTGTTTATCAAATTATTATGGTAAACCAGAGGACATTTATCTTTTAAAAAGTATAATAATTATAATTGTACTCCTATGATTTGAACAGCTGAGATGGAGTCCAGTGAGGAGGGGGGGCACAATACAGGGGGCTCCATGGGAGAGGACAACTATTTCCTGGGTTACACCTTCACGGACCGCTCCCACTCCAGCCGTGTGGTGAAGAGCATCATGGACCTGTGCCTGGAGGATGGCCTGTTTGCAGATGTCACCGTCACCGTTGACCATAAAGAGTTCCACCTACACCGCCTCGTCCTGTCCGCCCAGAGCAGCTTCTTCCGCTCCATGTTTACCTCCAACCTCAGAGAGTCCCATGATCGCACTATCGAGCTGAAGGATGTGAGCGCTTCTGTCTTTCAGCTACTGGTGGACTACATCTACCACGGCACCATCAGGCTGAGAGTGGAGGAGTTGCAGGACACGTATGAGATGGCCGACATGTATCATCTGACGGCACTGTTTGAGGAGTGCTCCCGCTTCCTGTCCCGCACTGTAGAGGTCAAGAACTGTCTACAGGTATGTGATGGGATGCTGGTTTCTGTGGGTGGGGCACCGTTTGTGTTGTATGAAACAAAATAAGAATACATTACTACTACTTTAGGTCTCAGAAGCTTCTCTGTTCTATATTCATGTGCAACTCATTTTCTGTGTCTAATCAGGTGATGTGGTTGGCTGACAGACACAGTGACCAGGAGTTATACACCGCAGCAAAGCACTGTGCTAAGATCCACTTGGCTCAGCTCCATCAGACTGAAGAATTTATTAACTTACCTCTCTGTCTACTTCTGGACATTATCAAAGGTAATCACAGACCAGGCAATTTTAATATGGTCAGAACTCATTCTTAAATCCTCCGCTGCTTCTGTTCATCTATATGACTATTTCCAAGATAGAGAATTATATTTAAATAAATTTAATTTATCTGTTCAGATGGTGTTCCCAGCTCCCAAAATCCCACAGTGGCTATTGAGTCCTGGATTAACCACAACAAAGTGGAAAGAGAGGAGTTCTCTTCTGTTCTTCAGGAGAACCTCAAGGTAATGTCAGAGCATTATTATACAGTAATGTGTCTGTATTACCTCACTCAAACCCTGTGTTCCTCATGCACAGGAGATTGGAGAGAACGTGCATATCTACCTGATTGGTAAAGAGGAGACACGGACCCACTCCTTAGCCGTATCGCTCCACTGTGATGAGGACGACACCATTAGTGTGAGTGGACAGAACAGCCTGTGTCATCAGATCACAGCAGCCTGTAAACATGGAGGGGACCTGTATGTGGTGGGGGGGTCCATCCCGCGCCGTATGTGGAAGTGTAACATGCACACCATGGACTGGGAGCGCTGCGCCCCTTTGCCCCGGGACCGGCTTCACCACACTATGGTGTCAGTGTACAGCGCTGATGTGATCTACTCTCTGGGAGGGAAGACCTTACAGGACACACTCTCTAATGCCGTCATCTACTACACAGTCAAGGACAACATGTGGACAGAGACCAACACGCTGGACACTGCTGTGTCTGGGGCTGCAGGGGTTAACCTGGGGGGAACAATCTACCTGCTGGGAGGGGAGGAAAATGATATGGACTTCTTCACCAAACCGTCTCGTCTGATTCAGTGCTTCGACACAGCCACTCAGAAGTGTCAGATTAAACCATACATGTTGCCGTTTGCCGGTTGCATGCATGCTGCTGTGCACATGGATGTCATCTTCGTTGTGGCTGAGGGGGACTCACTGGTTTGTTATAACCCTCTGTTGGAGAGCTTCACCCGGCTGCGCTTTCCAGAGGTTTGGAGCTGTGTGCCTTCTCTGTGGAAGGTGGCTAGCTGTAATGGTTGTATATATGTATTCAGAGACAAGTGTAAGAAAGGAGACGTTAATACGCTAAAGTTCAACCCTGCCACTTCTGTGGTGTCTGTAATCAGAGGAATCAAGATCCTGCTCACAAACTGGCAGTTCGTTTTGGCCTAACGTATCCCCCCCCAGAATAATGGGTCATGTGATGTGGTTCTGTGTTTACTCAGCTGGTCTGTGCCCCTCCTCTAGGACCAGAGACCAGCACTGAGGACATCCTACAGTGTGTCAGTGTGCATTTATTAACAAGTGAAATAATGTAACTAGTGCTACATCAATCTGCAATGTTCTCTGTGCACCTCCTTTGATAAAATGACACATGGCCATCTTTATGGGAAACCTAATCCTTTGAGTATCAGTGTATCTGCCCATATGCATAAATGTCTCATTAAACATAAAACAAAACATGTTTTCTCATATTCAGCATTTACAGTTTCTGTATTACTCCATTAAGGGTTGTTCAGATAAAAATGTCAAATATATTTAACTGTTCAAACAAGTCGTTACTGCTTGTTTTTACACACCACCTACTATTATTACAATGTTTATTATCATTTAAATGTGTGTGATGCTTTTATACTTGTGTTTTGTTGCAGTATCTATTCAGAGCTCCACAAAGACATTGTGGTCATTTTTCTGCAGCCTCTGAATGCATTCAGTGAATGGAGGGGGCTGAAGGTGTCTGTTTGTCCTTGGAGCAGTAAACAGGAGGTGAAGGAGAGAAAGCTGCCACAGTCTGATCCCACTGATGTCCAGGAGGCTGTGAGCTGAAACCCAAGCCCAGGAACATGTCAGACTGTGGGAACTATTCTGAGCCTTAGCTCAAGCCGAGGGGAGGGGAGGGGTGGGTTATGTGCTCCTTCACAAGATCAGGAACTCTACATGTCTATGGGTGCCAATTAGCACAGAGTTCTTTAATTATCTGCCCCTCTCACTTCCGCATATGCACATCGCTCCACTTAATCAATTCTAATTCTATTGCTGATGTAAAACGGAGTAATCCAGTGCATGACGGCTTTGGGAAGGTAGATCACTTCGCTGTAGTGACCTTGGGAGTACTGCTGAGGGCAGGACAGAATTCCTGAAGGGACACATGGTCTGGAGTGACAGCGGCATAAGGAAGATAGGGGGTGGGCCTGGGGCGCAGAATTCCTCTGACTGGGGTGTGGAGGGAACAGATATTCTGGGATAGCGCTTCTAACACTTTGCTTGGAAAACAGGATTTTTTTTGCGTTTTTGGAGGGTAGATTTCTGGTGGATTTGTGGACACTTCATGGTAAAATGCCACCCCAGTAGGAGTAACTGGCAAAAGCAGACTTCAGTTTTTTCTCATGAAGGATCTGGTGAGGATGGTTGTGGATCTAGTTTCCTCTGGGTGTCGGTGCAGGAGCTGAGGGTGGAGGTGTAAGGCCTTCAGAGGATTGACCGGTGCTGCTTACTTTGCATGGCCAGGATCTACGCTCCTGCCGTCTCTCTGACTGTGCATGGCCTAAACGAATGAAGATTTTTATGAGGCAGCTGGCAGCAGAGATGGGCCAGGACCAGACCAAGCAGCAGATTGAGAAAGGCCTGAGGCTGTACCAGTCTAACCAGACCGACCGGGCTCTGCATGTGTGGACTAAAGTCCTGGAGAAGACCTCCGACCCTGGAGGGAAGTTCAGGGTGCTGGGCTGCTTGATCACAGCACACTCAGAGATGGGCAAATACAAAGACATGCTAAAGGTATGGCTAACAACACAGGCTGTATAGTGTATGACATGTTAAAAAACTATATAATAACAAACACATGTAGTACTGATTATAAAACTGAACATTGTGTCATGAATATATTTACATAAGCAGCAAAAGTAAGTTATTATGTTTTTCATGTTATTAATATTTCTACTCACAGCAGTTATGGCTGAAGGCAAATCACAGATTTTTGAACCAAAGAAGGCCAAAGGTGGCTTTATTCTTGAGAAGCATGGGTTAATTTGTGGCTTCCACGCGATGCAGAGTAAATAAGTGCCCTGCAACCTGAGATCAGAGTGGGATATCTTGTTGACATAATCATCTTTACTCCAGCAGCAGCTCACTCTAGAACGGTCTCTACTAAGAAGCAAAGCCAGCCTTTGGTGCAGGCATGAAAATCCTAAATGCAATTATTCTTAGTCTGAGATAAGTAACAGGTTTTTAATTCTTTTTAAAAAGTTATGGAAATAATTAAAAAATATATAAACTACCAAATGTCAACCAAAATATCCACTTAACTTTGATTTTGAATAACTAAGAGCTCAGCTTGTTTTCAATAACATTTATGAAGATTGATGTGTAGAACATTAGATAACATAAGCCCTGATTAAAATATGTTATAGTAACTTCTTTGTACTTGATAGCTATAATACCTGACACCAAGTTTTAGAAGACAACCAAGTAAAATAGATGAAAGTCTTCTTCAGATAGATCAGATCGAAGATCAGTATAATGGATTATAGACAATGTAATGCCCTGCCTCTCCTCTGTGTGCAGTATGCCCTGGAGCAGATTGACACGGCTCGGGAGATGGAGGACCCAGACTATCTGACAGAGGGCTACCTGAACCTGGCACGCAGCAACGAGAAGCTGTGTGACTTCCAGAAGACTGTGTCCTACTGTAAGACCTGCTTGAACATGCAGGGGACTACAGTGAGCCTGCAGCTCAACGGGCAGGTGTGCCTCAGCATGGGCAATGCCTTTCTGGGTCTCAGCGTCTTCCAGAAAGCCCTGGAGAGCTATGAGAAGGCGCTGCGGTACGCTCACAACAATGACGACAAGATGCTGGAGTGTCGGGTCTGCTGCAGCCTTGGAAATATATACATCCAACTCAAGGTATACACCAATATCTATGATTTAGGAATTCAAAATATCAGCACACTGATGTATTGATAGCTATCAAATCTGTGTAGTGTATAAGTTTAGCCCTGATTTAGTTCTGGTTTATACATAGTTCTATCTTGGTTTAATATTGATTTTACCACAAATGAATTGTGTTTTAATATGAATTCTATTGTTATGATAATTGTCATGAGACATATCTCAGATATCTGAAAAATGCACTATGCCATTTGATAAAAAGCATTATTGGTATAAAATGGAACAGTTGCAAATAAAACAATAATGTTGGGAATGATAAACATTGCTTAGATGCAGCCCAAAGTTAGGTTCTTATATAACATTCATTGGTTGGTTCCATCTCTCCAGGATTATGAGAAGGCCCTGTTCTTCCCCTGTAAAGCTGCTGAACTGGTAAATGACTACGGCAAAGGCTGGAGCCTTAAGTATCGTGCCATGAGCCAGTACCACATGTCTGTGGCCTACAGGAAACTGGAGCGCCTGCCCGACGCCATGGAGTGCTGCGAGGTATGTCTAATTCAGCCCATTGCCACTGTCCTTTCTCCTGCACAGGCAGGCTTACATAAGTCCGAGAGGGTCTAGGAAGTGTCTGCTCTGTGCTCCTGCTCGCATTCAGAGGTACCCGCACTGTAGACAGTGCTGCTGACAGCTGCAGCTGCAGTTGTTCAGTTGGAGGAAGACTTAGGCCATGACAAAAATATGCTCAGAGTGTTAATAAAGAGGTGGCTTTAGTCCTCAGGCTGTTCTAATTATGTACCAGGGTTAAACGTGGCTCCATGTCAGTGCTCTCGAGTGGAGAAGTGTGGGATAAAGGAGCCGGAGGCAGATTTATTACATTAGCCTTTACATAACATTTACAGTCTGAGACATTTGTGCCTTGTCATGTATCGCATATCAGAATGTGAAACAGCAGAGTGATAATTATGTTTTCAGTCGCAGCATACTGAGACTCTGTTTGTTATCAGGAGTCTATGAAAATTGCACTGCAGCATGGTGACCGCCCTCTACAGGCTCTGTGTCTGCTGAATTTTGCAGATATCCATCGCTGCAGGCGGGACGTGGATGTAAGTTTTTCTATTTGGCTTGTAATATTTTGCTTAGAATAAGACAAATGTATAACATGACATGTTCATGTTTCTATCTTTAGAAAGCATTTCCTCGATACGAGTCTGCTCTGGGCATTATGACTGACATTGGAAACCGTATGGGACAGGTGTATGTGTACCTGGGAGTGGCAAAGTGCTGGCTGATCCAGAAAGACTTTGATAAGGTGTTCATTCAGTTTTTGCTGTGGTATATTTTCAGTCTGGTTTAAAGTTATTCTTATAACCATCCATTGTTGTTTTTTTCAGGCTCTTGATTCCTTGCAGCGTGCACAGGAACTGGCAGATGCAATAGGAAACAAGGTCTGTATTTTATTATTGCAATTAACAATCCCCCATAAGCAGTATAAGCCTGACAGATTAATTTGTTTGTGTTGAACCACAGCTATGCACGTTGAAAGTGCACTGCATCAGCGAGAGCATCTACCGCAGCAGGGAGCAGCAGGACGAGCTCCGTGAGCAGGTGGTCAAGTTCCTCCAGTGTGTGGAGGAGCTGGAGCTGTACTGTGGCATGTGTGGAGAGAGCATCGGGGACAGAGACCAGAAACTCCAGGCCCTGCCCTGTTCTCACATCTTCCACCTTAAGTGAGTACAGGGAAAAATAAGTTAAATAGTTGTTGGGGGATTAATGCCTCTGGGTAGGTCTCAGATAGTGTCTATAAGCTAAACAGAGGTGTAGAGTGTTCTTTTTGGGGTTAATGGCGACTGATGATGAGGTTGACGATGGACCTGCTGTCATTTAGTTGTCTTGGGCACACTGGGGAGGAAAGGGGCAAAATTGTAAACTAATGTCAACACAAAGCTCCTTGGTAACAGGACACTGAGATCTGTCCTGGATACCAACTTTGGACACAAGAGCAAATATGCAGAATTTCTTTGTACCTGCTGGGGACTATAGGAGTTGATCTAAAGGAGGATAAAGGAGTTCAATTATCTCTTTGTGAGAAAATGATGGAAAGCAACAAGATTGCTATACAGGTTGGCTGCAGCAATGCATCAATCAGAGACAAAAAGGCAAAGCTAATATACATTCCTAGTCTCAGATAAAAGCAGCTGAGATGCTAGTAGTGTGTGCTCTTCAAGATATGGTGAGTTCAGTCAGTTTGGGGTATCCAATAGACTCTCTGCACAGGTCAGCATGTCCCACTTTGAGGAGACCCGAATAAAACCTGGGACACAGTGGAGAAATTAAGTCTGGAGTTGTGGGAAGTCAAGGCATGTCTGCTTAGACTGCTGACTGTATGGCTCTAAATAAATGCTATTAACTTGGTAATTTGTGTCAAATAATGAAAAGTGAAAAGCAATGCTTATCTGTCATTTCAGGTGTCTGGAGACAAATGGCACAAAGGGCTGTCCCAAATGTTTCAAGTCATCCATGAAGCCTGGATTTGTGTGAGGTTAATGGCAGTTGTTTTTGGATCTGCCAAACCTAGGGCCATTTGCGCCTCTGAAGCTCTGAACTCATCTGCTAGAGACTGGAGCTTAGAGTGTCCCTGCCCTGCACTCCAACCATAGGCCAACCTCAGACATGGTACTGGAGCGGTCTGCAGGTGTGGGGCTTGTGACAGCAGACAGGAGCAAACTTCAACATGAGCTGATTCACAGAGTCAAGCTTTTGTGCGGTCTGAGAAGGGAGCTCTGTTTAAATTCAGAGGATGGACCTGTGTCAGTGTATAGACCGAACACACAGAGTGGGCATCTCTTTGTAAAAACCATCAACACACAACAATCTCCATTAGATTGCATATTGAGTTGTCAAAATAACAAAGAATTAATAGAAATTGTGTACATAACATCATATATTTATTTGAAGTGCTTTGTAAAACCCTCACTAACTATAATCTCATAACCTTTATTTACTGTAGTTTTATGTAAATAAATTAATCAGGCACATAGCATTATTTTAGTATTATCTCCCAACTCATGAGTTAATACTAATATTTAGTGGCCTCTTATGTTTGTGTGGAAGGGTAATGTTAAATAATATAGCAAACAGTATACACTTGTAGATTTTTATTTAAAACATAAATGTTCTCATTAAGTCTAAGGTACTTTTTTCTACTTTCTCAATAAAATGGATATTCAAAAAAATCCAACAGAAAGATGTCACACATATTTACTGCACAGGTTTGTTTATGTAAGTCACTATCACAGTCATATGTACATATGTTCTCTTGGTCCTGTTATATTTCAATGTAGTGACTAATGTCTAATGTTTAAACTACCTCTGCTCTGTCTTTGTCCCTGTCTCCTCTTCAAAGAACTGTGCATTATGACTTTTTAATGCTAAAAAAAGAAAAAAATACTGTATCTATAATAACTGCTGTAAACACTGAATTAAATAATGTAGAGGCAACTATTCTCTATATCTATTTTTGATTTATTTATCAGTAAAGTTACTGTGTTAAGTACACTTCAGTTTGGTAATAAAGTGCAATTCAGTTGAAACATTTTTGTTTTGCCTTTTTGTAAGCCTCATTAGGATTTTTAAAACAACTTCCATTGGTGAGGAGTTTAGGCCTGTTTCTGTAACCAGTCCTACTGGTTTACCAGGATTTACCCAGAGTTTAAGTGTGGGTTGTTTGTATTTTCCACAGTAGCAGCTCTTCCTGTAGACTGGAGGTGATCTCACAGCTAGACCAGACTGCAATGGAAGAACAAGACCTACTTTGTCCACAGTGCAGCTGCATCTACACCTACCCTGTTCTGCTCAAATGTGGACACAATATTTGCCGGGTTTGTCTGCAGACATTCTGGGAATCAAAAGGATCCCGGGAATGTCCAGTGTGTGGAACAGCGTCTGTCCTGGGGAGGCCTCCTATAAATCTACAACTCAAAATAGCAGCAGAAGAATATCAGGTGCGAAAAGCCAGTAGGACCCCAGAAGTTTGTGCTCTACACAATGAGAAACTCTGTATCTTCTGTGAAAATGATGAAGAGCTCATATGTCTAGTCTGTCAGACATCCAAAAATCATAAAGTTCATCTGTTATGTCCAGTGGAAGAAGCTGCTCGACAGAAAAAGGTAAAATCAAAACGGTAACTTTTTTATTACAGTTTTCACACTATTTGCTATGTTTCTCACACACACACACAAATATAACTTAAATCTACTTAGAATGAGGAAATCAAAATGGTGGTATTCCAATGAACTGTGGAATGTTCTGTGTACTGAAATGTACTTTCACAATCACTTCACTTATACATGGGAATTGGTCATCTTTACTGGTTTCATAAAATATTTTAGAAAGATTTCACTGCGAAGTTGGAATGCCTGAGGAAAAAGCTCAGACTGTTGAACAAGAGAAAAGAGGAATGGGAAGAGACCAGCGAGTACATCCAGGTAAGAGTACCGGTAACTGTAATGTGCGTTTCCTCATACTTACCGATTGTTTAATAAATTATCCTAGACCCAGACAGTCCAGATTGAGAGAGCCATCAGAGAGGAATTTGAGAAGCTGCGGCTGTTCCTTCAGGACGAGGAGAACGCGCGGCTGACGCTGCTCAGACAGGAGAGGGACGTGAAGAACCGTGTAATGATTGAGAAGATCCAAGACATTCAAGATCAAATAAAAAATGTGACTACCCTCATCAGAGACATAGAAAGTATCCTCAGTGAGCAAGACCTACCATTCTTACAGGTACATCAGTGGACACCTTTCTGACTGTATTGCCCAACATTTATCTAACCCAAACTTTTTATTTTTCTAACTAAAGAACTACAAAGAGACAAAGAAAAGGTAGGTATTCATGAGCGTAGATGTGCTTGAAGCATTTTCTGAAAATATTGTAATTGATCTAAACGTTTGCAGGACCAAACGCAGCATTCAAGAACCAGTGTGTGTTCGGGACATCCTAATAAACTCGGCTAAACATGTGGGAATACTCAAGTTTGAAGTCTGGAAGAAGATGGTCAATATAGTCAAATCTGGTAAGTGTAGAGAAGGGCCACACTGAATCATCTACATCAATCTACCACAATCCTCTGTCATGTGTACTTTAATGACATTCAAAATTCTCTGCATTAGTCTTCCTCTGGGGCCTTTGTCTGGCAGCTGTGACCTTAGCATTCTTCTACCAATACAGACAAGTCACAAAAATATATATTTGACATTTTGGGGTAAAATTGATGGAAAATAGAAAATGTAAATGCCTAAATTATCTTATAGCATATTATGAAAGTATGGTATTTAAGTAGAACCAGGTGATAGTCATTTATAGGTATATGTATATGCTGCAAGAGCATTCTGTAATTTTAACCGAAATATATTCACTGCGCTTCTCTGTACACATCCAAACAATATAAATCTGGAAAAATGTCTTATTACCAAAATATCTGATATGAGCTGATCCTCTTATGTACTCATTTAGCTGAACTCATTGTTAAGGAAGTGATTAGGTCTAGTTGTAGTTAGTTCAATGCAATACACATGTGCTTGGTAGTTTGCAGTGTAACTTGACTGTGTTCTGAACTTTCAGCTCCTATCACATTTGACCCAAACACGGCCCAGTCAAACCTGAGTTTCTCTGATGAGCTGACCTGTGTACAGTACAGCAGTAAGCAAAGTCTCCCGGACAACCCTGAACGCTGCATCAACCGAGTGTGTGTGCTGGGGACCCCGGGCTTCAGCTCCGGGAAGCACCACTGGACCATAGATGTGGGCCAGGGCTGGGACTGGTACATCGGAGTGGCCCGGGAGTCCATCCATAGGAAGAATACAGCATTCCTGGTTCCGGCTGAGGGATTCTGGGTGATTGGCCGGACTAACGGGGACACGTACTGGGCCCAGACTCCTAACCGCACTAAACTGGTGATAAAGCAGAACCCGGAGAGGATCACTGTAGAGTTGGACTACAACAAGGGGAAGGTGGTTTTCATCAACAACACTGACTCCACTGTAATGCACACATTTAAGGACAGGTTTACAGAGAAGGTTTTCCCTTACTTCTCCCCCGGAATGTACAAGGAGGAAAAGGTCTTCGCTCCACTGACTATCTGTGCTCAGATCATTAACCTCAGCATGGAATAATCAGATGAATCAGACAGAGAGAAAAGGCATAGAAACTAGGCCTGTGTATATCGGTGTATACGTCTGCCACACCTGGCACCAACGGGCACCTTAGTCAGACATTGTGTGATTTCTAAGGGTTTTAATATTGTTAACAAGCAATTAAGAGGCCCCGCCCCCAAACCATGACAAACATTGGAAAAGTCTGTTTGACTTTTTAATTTTTCTGGATAT
>JAVQKC010027824.1:0-10549 GCA_036025475.1 Philypnodon macrostomus | reverse complement strand
ATCTCTCTCACAGTGGACATGCACCTACGATGAAAATTTCAGACCCCTTCATGACTTCTAAGTGGGAGAAATAGCAAAATAGCAAGGTGTTCAAATACTTGTTTTCTTCACTGTATCTTCAAGAGAAATATGCTGAAGTAAACCAAGCATTGGAATAAACAAAGATGATTACTAAGTGAATTTCAACATGGTGTGGTTGATTGCTTTATTAGATCAGACAGTAAGTGGCATGAAATCAGGGAGAAGAGTGGGGAGTCACATTTGGTCCGGATTCTAACCCACAACGTTGAGGAAAGCTGTATAAGCTGTGCCACATTCTCTACGTACTGACCCAGGTTGACCATTTGAAGTATTTAAGAAATTGACTTTTCACATTTTACATACAATTACGTCTAAGGTTTGCAGTGAATGGTTTGAAACAGATTATGTAAATACCCAGTAAGTGGCAGTTCTGTGAGCAAAATTGCCTGAGGTCAGAGCCTTGTCTGAGATAATAGAAATGTAACATCAGTTCACCACTGGTTGCATCAATTTCTGCAGAGGATCATCTCTGAACGCACAAGATGACAAAACATGAAGCAGGTGGGCTCCAACAGCAGGGTGCCATTTGATTAGGTATATGATCTGTCTTTAACAGTTATAATGCTCTTTTCACCCAACATCCAGTGCCCATGTGCTCAGTTAAATATGCACACAACTTATTTCCTTTAAACCCTGTAACCCTCCGAGTGCATAAAACATGACACATAAATTAATGAACAAAGTAGAATCAGACAAACAGCAGATTCATTTTTCCCCTCTCGCTCACGACAAACTGCGAACAAGCACTTATTCGATCATACTGTTGAACTTCACATGAATGTTCCTTATGATTTCACCTCTGCATGCTTCTAGGAAATACAGTATTATTTATTCAGAGTATTCTCGGTGGCATTTGTGCATAGATAAAAGCCACTATAGCGCACTAAGGGTTGAGAAGCTGTGACTTATTCACAGACATAGGACCTGCTCTAAGACATTAATATAACAAAAGTTTTCAAACCAGCCCACATTACCATAGCCACTGAGCATATATTCCAGTGTATTCTGTTGGATTGGAACATAGTCCACAGTGGGATTCATTGCCATACAGATAGGATATAGTAGAAAGCACAGTGAAGCAGAATATCACCTTAATCTAGTTTAAAGAGTATTGTACATTGGCCACTTTATTAGGAGGACCTTCAGAAAACTAGGCCCACGCTGTCGTCCCCAATAGCAAGGTATATCGGCCCCATATGCTATGTCACCTACAGGGTCTAAAGGGTTTTTATATTGTTATCAAGCTAATAAGAGGCCCCCGCCCCCAAAACTATGACAAACATTGGAAGGGTCTATTTGACTTGTTTGAATTGTCTGGCTGTTTCTGAAGAATGTTTTTGGCAAATTTAGAAAATTTCCCTAACACTACATTCTTCAGTTTATAAGGGGCGCTATTGAAGTAACTGGCATCATATTGGTCAGATGTGTTCAGGGCTGGGGGGTAATTAGGTGTTTCAGGTTTGAGCCTAATTAAGCAAAGTATGTGCAAGCTGACAAATATACCTGACTTCCCAAATTCAATCCAATATGGCAAACTTCCTGTTTGTTGCAGAATTGGGCCATAATAATATTTTATGTTGGGTACAATGTGGATCACTGTACCAAGTTTCATTGCTCTCTGCCAAAATGTGCCCAGAGTTCCATAGGGGTCAAAAACATGGGGGCGCTATTGAGACATTCTTTATTTAACCTTTAAAATGAAATATACACTAGGCCGAATCACTGTTTCAAAATTCATGAGATTTGTTTATGTTCAGCACGATTAATGGTTTAATTAAAGTGCTTCAGGACATTAATTAGCTAACTAATCAATTATTATTCATCGTAGAAGTACCAAACTCAATCTAGTTCTGCATCGTCATCATATGTAACTGTCCCCAAAAAATTAGGTAAAGATTTAACAAAAACTGTATGAGTTATTGAGTCACAACTTTTAAGCATTTATTAAATAAATACTTAATTAACGTGATTCCATAATATTGCTGTTCCGCCGATATAATAGCACCCAGTGAGGACAGCCGGCAGTAATTTAACATACTTCACATTGCCACGTTTTACAGCTTTATCATTTTAATATCTTATTTTGTAGTGAATCCTCACTACGGGCCTTCAGTCCTCAAATAGCATAGTAAATCACATATATCCTATAGGAAGAACCTTCTTCAAAAGGCAAAAAAAGTATAGGTATAGCATTTAGTGTGGGTAAGTGATGAGGGAATGGCTATATTCTCTACAGTGATCGACTTTACAGCTCAGCAAAATAATAAACAAATGTCACCCAAATCAATCTCTGTTGCCAACACATAATTCATTTCAGTAAAAATGTAATATTGTTGTAGAACTTCTGATGGACACTACACTATATAATTACAATAAAGTAGATTGCTTGGCTTCAGAAAACCATCAATCATATACAGTGAAGCCATTACAAACATATTCCCTAAAGAGAAGCATAAAGATATTGCTATTGAGCTCCGAAAATGTCAGGGCAACAGAAAGCCTGGCATTGTGCAATTACATAATGATTATTGCAAAAAGTTTCTCCCCCTCACTCAGCGATGCAGTAATATGCAGCGGATGGCCATGGGGGTTCATTAGTGCGAACAGTCTGCTGTTGAAAAGCTCCAGTTTCACCTCTGATCCTGGCTAATGTGATTTGGACCCCAGATTGGTAGTGCACAGATTAGATGCTAGCTTACCTCAGGGTGGGAACCAGAGACGGAGACATACATCAATGTTGTTTTCTTTCAAACTTAAAACGTCTTCTCAAGTGTTAATTTGCTCGGAAACGCCCGCATAAAAACATTTCTAGAAAGCAATAGTGAGAATTTTATTTTCTGGCAAAGTAGTGGAGCTGCCGACTTGCCGACCACTCAGTTACATTTTGGAGTGCATGATTTGGGCCTTTCAATTGGTTTGTTGTGAGGACACCTGTGTTTTGCACATGGCTTACCCACATTGCCCGCACTGCCAGTTGCAATGTCAGGCTACCACCTCTTTCATTTCCTTTTCATTAAGCCTGTGCGCTCTCTGTCTACACCCTTACCCACTCACCACCTTCATCCATTTCCCAGCAGCTCCATAATACCTTTGCCTGTCCCGTAACTCCTCTCTCCTTCTCTCATTAGGTCATAGTTGTGGTGATTTGTCAGAGTGGCGGTGTTGATTAATAGGCCGGTAAAGCCCCTATATTTGGGGGGCTGTCAGCGGGGCTCCAGAATGCCAGGGCGGCCCAGCTGAGCTCCCTCACCACCCAGGTGGCCCCATTTGGGCTAAATGAGCTGTGAAGGGTCCCGGCTATGCCCGCCTGCCCCACACACAAACACATGCAGACACACACACATTATGTATGCTGCAAGCACACACATGCAGCCGCGTTCAACACCCTGACTCTTACTGCCATGCACCCCAGCGTTCCCACATGATTTGTCACACTCCATCAATAGACAATAAGTTACTGCCACTCTAGCCTGTCAATGGGCCCTGTCTTCAGCAGACCCCTCCATGCTGTCTCGTCAGGGGGTGAGGAGGGTTGGAGTGCAGAGATGCATTGTAAACGTTAAAAGAGAAGTATTGTTTTTTTATCATTGTATTTTTCTATCATTGTATTTCAGAAGTTTAAAATAAAATATAATAGTGGACTCAATAGTAGCTCTTAGTCAGCACTTTATGGCATAAATGAGTGATCTTGGCATGTATAAACAAAAGTAAATGATCAAACAGCCCTACTATGTACCCCAAATCCAACCCATTGAAGGCCTTACAGAGCTTGTCCTGTTGCAGATGTAAGGATCCAGGTTCAAGGAAATGGGACTTGGGTGTGTGCTTGTGCATGTGTGGACTAACATGGTTCAGCTGCTCCAAGCCAATTGCCTGGCCTTGGAGTCAGCAGCGCGTTGTGTGCATGAATGCGTGTGAATGTGAACGTCCCTCTTTGCAAGATTATTTTTGTTCCCCCTTAAACTATAAGAGGGGTGGAGGGGTATGGGGGTGGACCTTAGTGAATGAGATCATCCTGGCATGTTGGACGTGCACACACACATACACAATGCTACAGTTGCACACACACGCCTCCTCAATGATTCAATCTGATGATGGGTATTGGAGGGGAAACTGGAATCTGTGAAGGTCAGAAAAAAAAACTCTCAATAGTAACTGCAGGCTATACTGCTGCCACTGTCTCCTAGCTCCTACACTGTCATTATTGCTGGCCAGCTCGCTCTCATTATCAACTTACTTCATCAAATACACTTCATTATCAACCATGTCCTTAACAGACAGATGGGACGGACCCTCCAGCAAATGACACAGTAACTGGTATAAAGCGATTCCTTTAAAAAGTCTATTGAGTGAACAGGTCATAACATATAGAGTCCCCTGCTATTAGTTTATGTGTGATTTACACATGATTGGACATCTGCAGAGAGGAAAAAAGTGATATGTTTCTTCAGAAAATGCTGTTTGATTGTAGCTACGGCCATACATTATAATTACATCTGTAGCGATTATAGTCATTATGAAGTCGTTATTTCTGAGACTGGCGAACATATGAAAGGCGGATGGATACAGTGGGTGAATAGACAGCTGTTACTGAAGATGTAAGTAACAGACAGCCCTATCATGCCGGCAATATGGACGACCATGAAATTAAGACTCAACGTATAGTAATTACAATGACAATGAGCTTTGTTCGACATGTCAAGTATCAATCTAACACTTGCCAGCCGAGCTTTCATATCATAGGCTAATAGGCGGTTGGCGGGGCCCCGGGTTCGTTGCCAACCACTGAACCAATCTATTCATATGCCCCTGTCATTGTGCTTAGCAGTTGATGTAACAGTAACACACACACATCAGCTATACATGTGCCCCCATGCAAATGAGAGCATTAGAGCGGACCTCGGATAGAGCGAAAAAGCGTGGCCAATAAATCCAGCCGGGGTGAGAGAAATGTAGCCTATACCATGCGTGTCCAACCCCATCTATTTAAGCTAATTACACACCATACCAGGTAATAAAAGTCTGCATGCCATCAATTCTGACATCTCATCCAGGGCACGGCAAGGAATGTCTATTAGGACCTATAAATCGTGGGGATATGGAGGTCTTGTGAAAAGGTGTGTGTTTCCAATGTTAAAGTAAGAAAGTAAGTCAGTGTGCCTCCTACTCCTAGTTATGATGTGTCTATGCATGTGCACCAACTGCACTATGAGCACAGATAATGTACTGAAACTATGGAGTAAGCGTTCCCATTTGCCAGTGTGCAGCAAAAATCTTAAGTTAAAAAGTGCCACCACTGCAGCTCGTCTTTTTATATTCTCTGTTCCAAAAGACAATACAACAAATAGCTGATTCAGATAATATGTAACCAAATGTGGCTTTACTGTAGTTGGCAGATTTCCAAGCCAGGTGTGTGATCGCGTTTGCATCCAGCCGTGTTTCATGGGGGGATACACTCGTTTTCACTGAATGGCCATTGCAAATGTTTTACCAACAAGCAACTGGAGCTGAATAGATGTGGTCACAGTAGCTGCATTTGTAATCCATTTTCTTTTGTCTATGGTGCACCTGAGCTACACCTGGCACCACCAGAACCATGGACTTTCATTAAGAAATAAAAACAAATAGGGGATAAGAGATGACAAAAAAACTTCATAAACTTTTAACTCCACTGGTTAATGGAAATCAGTAATGTTGAAAATCCAAAATGTGGTTTTATTTATAGATGTACATTCACTGGCCACTTTATTACACAGACTCTGTACTTAATAAAGTGACCCTGCAGTGATCTTCTTCTGCTATAGCTCAACAGCTTCAAGGTTTGATGTTTTGTGCGTTGTGGGCTACTGTATAGCCCTTCTAATGTATCATCTCAAGCCAGGGTGACCTATGGCAACAACATTGCATTTTTGTGCACAGAACACCCACTCACTAGATATTTTCTTCTTTGGGACCTTGCAAGGAAATGCCAGAAGATCAGCATACTTTGAAATAATTCAATGTGATAATTCTATGCGTGTATTTACTAGCTGTTAAATATATGTACCTAATAAAGTGACCAGTGACTGTATGTGAAATGGGGAAGGTAGCCAGACTTATAGACTATATAAGACTATATCAAATGTGTAAATGTTAGCATTGGTTTATATGGATACTTATAAAATGGTGGTCAATGTTTTGGATTGACTGTCACAAACTTCACAAAGATTTCTTCTCTACTACTTTTCAATATGTTCTAAATTCTCAGCTTTCTCGTTGAATGACATTAACGGCACATATCCCACCCAGTCTTCAATTTCCAGCTGCTTGGGAGAGAAGAAAGGATCCCCACCACACCTGGAATTTTTACTCCGGGATGTCATCCATGGAATTCATCCGGAAAGCTAATCCATCAAACTGGTACGAGGAGCGATGTGGGTGTGTTTATTTTCTATTAAAAAGGATTACTCTATTACAAAAATACTACAGTTTGAAAGAGGCGGCTCAGACTAAATGCTTTTGTAAATTGATTTATGACTGACTTATCTCACAGACGGTGGAGTTGGATGTATGCAAGCTTTGTGGCACAAGAAAAAAAGTTGGTTTCAAAAACGTCAGCCCTTTGTAGACGATGCCTGAAGAAAACAACCCAGATAGTCACCACAACAACATATCTACTCAAGTACAAAGATTCATAAGCCAGCACCACTTAACAGATGTAACGCATTATTCATGAAGGTATACACACACACACACACACACAACTGGTTAAATGATGATTTGCTGTTGGTTTATAAAGATAATCCTCTTCTTCATTGTAGCAAATGTTTGGTTGTATTGTGCTTTTCGAGCTCCAGGCAGGCTTCAAAGCTCCCCTAGTGCAATTGTTGCCTCAGTCACCTATTATAAACAACGTATTTTTAGAGAAAAGGCCGTAATTGTGCAAAAGTGTGGCACAAATGGCTTTGTAATATTACCGCGTGGCTTTTCTTCGGTGTGAGCCAAACAGAAGACCCTGAAAGCTCTCGCCAATTGAAGTTCTTCTTTCATCCAGCATAAAAGCCATGTTTGCAATTGAGCTTTGGTGCTATACCTTTTTCTCGCCTTTACCCCCGTCCTCCCTTGTCTTGTTTCATACGAGTGCACAGCCACAATCGCTTCAGTAATGGCTCTAAAATGCCCTTTCCTTGAACAAAATAACTGTTTTTGTGGGTCACGCGCCGCAACTTGAACGGACTACTGCTATTACTAATTCATCCTCTCTATTCTAATAGCAAAAAAAACCAACAACATCAACAACAACGTTCTACGGTGGCTCACCATTATTAAGGCTTGCTCGGTGCAAGATACAGTGAGAAAAAGCAACGGACTGGCGCTGGAAAACACAGGAGGAGAGGATGTCTACACAGGTCAACCACAGAGCTTTTTTCTTGTTTGAAAATGTCAACATGAAAGCGAGGCTTCTGGGCTTCTTGAGATGCGCTAGATGCTATGGCAGAATATATCCAAAACCCAGAGCAGAAATAAGTAGTGGCTAGATGGTTGTGACCCTACATGTGTTAGGGAGCAATACATGTTTGCTTTTAGTTCTCAGAGGACAAAAATATTTCTAGTTGTTGTTCAGCAAGTGAGGTTTACTCAATCTTCCACTTATCCAGGTGACTAGAGCCTATCTTGGTCTACTATGGACCTTAGGTGGGTGACATCGTGAATAATAGCCACACTGACAGACATTCATCCATCCACCATGGTACCTCCCACAGGTGGTGGGTCCACGGGAGGGGACAGACATTCATTTGTGCATTTATTTACAAAGATAATTTTGATTTACCAATCCACATGCATGTCTTTGAATGGTAAGGGAGGGAGGACATGCTGCCTTCATCCAGAAACACAGCTTGTCTGGGGCTCAAGCTCTCAAAAGAATTATCTTTTGTAAGACAGGAGGCTAACCATTCTGACGCCATGCACCACTTCAATAAACCTTGGCATCTTCTCCCATAGAAAAAAGTCATTTTCTTGGTCAAATTTATAGTCTGTTAAATGTTGTTGTTTTTTTCACCATATCTTCAAAACCGAATAACAGCTTGCGAACTTAATGCAGTGTTCTACTAGCAGATCTAACTTTAGTGATATGCACTGTTTATCAGAAAGGAGTAATATGTAATGTGACTACAGTGGATTGCTCTCCTTATCTGTACTACCATGGTATTACATGCTAATGCAAATGCAACAACATGCTAGCCTTTCACTGGCTGATGTAATACCCAATGACATGTATCTTCTATCACATATGAAAGGGTGCTGTTGACGCGCCCCATGCGTGTCTATGTGCGTGCATGTTCGGGAGGCGTGAGCAGGCTCCAGACAGCGGCCACTGGGAAATCAAGGAGCACTTTGTCATGCATCCTTAAATGTGTGACACAGTGTCTCAGGAGACAGCGGCTGATTGGTCTACGAGGCATCAGAGAATGACGGGTGAATGATGGCCTCCAGGGGGATGTGTTGTGTGTGCATGAGTTTTGTGTTGTATGGGTGTGTGTGGAAGTGTACATACAAGGGCTGAGGTTATACATAAAGGACAGCACTATGACATCTATGGATGCCACCCTGTCAAAGCCAGCCGGCGTCATCAGGGAGTCTTACTCACAAGTGCAATCTTACTTTGTAAAACATTAAGATTAATACTGACTTTTGCATGCTAGATATAGAGATAGTCTACACTTTACCAATATGTAGTTATGGTGTTTTTAAACTATCACAACTATCAAACCAACAAGTGCTGGTAAAAACATTTGGAGGGATAATAGCTAATGCATGTCAACATCAAATTGAAAGATAATAAAGTTGTAAACAGAGACACAACTGACCAAAATCTGAGGTTGTTGAACAGGTTCTAATTTGCTTTTCCAAATATGTGAAAGGTGATTTTGATCAATAAAACATTTGCAAACCGGATACATAAAATTGAATGCCACCACTGTTTGGTTGTTTGCTATACTGAACTACACTGACCCCATTACTGCTACATTAGATTAAGCTTTTGTTTTGCGAATACTAAAATAGGCTGCAGTTGTAACCTGTATATGAATCACATGTGCCTGTTGAAAACATAGAAGCTGAAATCCAAAAATCAACAGGGGGCAGCCATAATTACCATGCATGTGCCTCGTATTTACAATCTCTTAATAAGCTACTGACACAGTGCAGCCGACAATGGCCTGTCATCTTTATTTCTAGTTTACTTTTCGCTCTGCTACACTGTAAAACCCAAAAGAAAATCGTTATTATTAATAGTAATTAAAAAGGTTTAATCTAAAAACTACATTTGTCAGGTATAAACTAGCTTTTATGTTCGTATGTCAAGTAATTGTCTATTCATTCAATGTGACCAACTTTTATTTAAGTTTAGATAAAAATCTCCTTGAAATATTAGTATATTACAGAATTACCAAAGTCATCATGACAAATACGTGTTCATTTTCTAGTGTTACAATTCATGGGGCCACAATTAGCTCATTTGGTAGAGCTGTGGTGGTATTGGGCGCTTGAATCTAAATTCCTGTCACTACACTGTCCTGTCTAAGACTTCAAAATCATATATATTTTTGAAATCATATATTAAAAAAGGACATTTGCTTCTAGTAAAGTATGAAATTTGAGTAAATAAATATTTCAGTGCAGTTGTTTTTCCTTAATTAGTTTGAGTGAAACAGACGTGTTAAGTTTTACAGTGTATGTTGTTGTATTTTCATTATCAGATTGTAGAGTGCGAGGGAGTGTTTAACTTTGTCTCCCTGGTCACTGGTTTCTGATAGATGTTCGCAGCTCTCAAACCCACTAAGAGGAACTGAAAGAGAAGCATGGAGAGAGGCGAGGAGAGGGAGGGGACGATTTACGCTGGCACCGCATTTTTGTCCAATTAATAGATTGCCAGTGTGTTGTGTTTTGCATGACAAAGGAGGGTAATATTAAACTGCCATTTGTAATGAAAATGCACTTTGCAAATTAAAAAGTGCAGGAAACCCAATTTTTCCCTACCTCTTTAGGAAATAAACAGTCCTTAACCAATTAAAGCGCATTGTAATAATTCTGTGATTTATTGCGGGTTGTTTAACTTTCAAAACTCGGCTAACCTATATTAAGGTCACAATCCATCATGTCTCGCGTGGAGTGCCGCCGAGTAATGGCTGTTGTATTAGCTGCTTTTGATGATAGTATGAAAGAAGTATTAGCACTTGTCAACAAAACTGCTTACAACATAACATTAGCATGCATGAGCTGCGTTGCCTATTCATTATCTTGGCAGCTACACACACGCGGTTACTGCCTTATAAAACATTTCGCCCAGGCCCAGAGCATACGCACACTGTTTGGGTTTGTGACAGAGTGGCAACATATACAAGCCATGCTCAGTGTAGAGAAGGGTGAGGATAGAAGAGATCGAGCTCGGTCCTAATCAGACTTTTAAGTGTGGCTCCATCCCAGA
>JAVQKC010027823.1:0-11017 GCA_036025475.1 Philypnodon macrostomus | reverse complement strand
TCCGGAGGAGCTGGAGGAAGTGTCTGGGGAGAGGGAAGTATGGGCGTCCCTGCTTAGACTGCTGCCTCCGCGACCCGGCCCCGGATAAGCGGAAGAAGATGGATGGATGGATGGACATTCAATCACACACTCAAATCACACTGCATCAGGCCAATAGATGTCTAACGCCTGTGTACAAACCTGCTTAACCAAGCATAAAAAATAAAGAAGAATGTGATTTGAGTAACTTTGAATGTGTTGGTGCTTGTAGGACCATTTAGAGTATTAGAAGTTGACTGTGGGGTTTCTCACAACAACGTCTAAGTGGAGTCACACCATTAAGTTTAGACCACACCAGGACCACTTTTTTAGGTACAAAAATAACCTAATCAAGTGGCCAGCGATGATATATTTACTATAAAAGTGCATATGATTGGATGGCCCTTGATTTATTATTGAGATTTACCAGTCGCCTAAAGTGTCCATTATTCACATTGCCATGTATTATACAACAATAGACTGTTTTCTATTAAATCTGGGCTATTCTTGAGAAATTCAGACCAGCCCTCCTCTCTTTTTCTCCACTATAGCTCTGGCATAAACCCACTGGATGATTTACTGGCTGATACAATGGCTTTCATTCCAGTTGGCTTTGGGGACTTCTCCTTTTGCTCTTATGATCCATTATGGTGGCCCCTGCTGCCTGTACAATATTGTGTGAGTCTCGCCTGGCTATAATGTACCGGTACATGTTATCTAATGTAGACCAATGGTGTTTGAGACTTAAGAGGGCTCTGGAGACTTGCAAAAGCAATGCGTTTACTTGATGATGAGAATTATTGGATTTGTTCAATCTGGAAGTTAATGCTAAATGCTGGTATTGTAAGTGGTATGCTCCCAGGGGAGGTTTTAAAGGGAATGGTGTTTGAAAATATGTAACCAAACAGAAAGTAGCTAATGCAAATTTTATATTGCAATTAGTCTGACCCAATGTTCTATCAATTTTTTACCCATAAGCATTAAGACTTCTTAACTGATGGCCTTTCTCTTCCAGGGTCAGCACAGCAAATCATCTGCCTTTAACGTGGGGGGGAACTAAAGCCAGTAAATTTCATGGCAAAAACATGTATACTTTTTTCAATTTGACCCAAAGGCAACACAAGGGCTAGTGTGTGGAGACTGAGAAAATGTTTTGTCACAGGTTTGTCTTAATATTTGGAGACTTCAAATATAATTGTCCAAACGCATATATCTCCAAATGCAATCACAGAAAGTCTTTTGTCATTTTTCAAAAATTATTCCATAGTTGTTCCACTGCACTGACATCCCTTTCCCAGTACAAGCATGTTAAAGGCCCTGTGATCGATATGAGCATGCTTTACTCATTGAACTTGATCATCCGTAGTCTCCCTCCAGACACTAACCCCGCTTCACTTCCTCCCATTTGCTTTTATTGGACAGTTACATGGATCTGTGTTCTGCTGGTGTCAAATGAGACCAGGACAAAAAGACAAGATGTGCAGCTGACAGGGAGAGGAAGAAGCCACAAGAGGATTTTAAAAGTCTTAAGAAGGTTTAGGCTTGAACTGAACAATGGTTTATTTATTAACTGGAAATTGTTATGTTTTCCCATGAGGTCAATCTACGCTTCTATGTAGCTTGTTTTATAAGACATTCATTAGACCATTATTATTTATTATTTTGTTAACAACCATATCACCCAAAATATATCTCTTCAAGAAAGTAATTAACAATTGATAATCAAATACATCATCAGATTGAAGCCTTTATAATCTATTTTTCCACATGCATAATATCGCGGGAGCAAAAGAGTATCAAGCTGCCAATCATACTAAACAGTTTCCTGGATAATTGTCAGATACACACTCATGTTTATTTACAAATGGCCATTCAAATCAACTATGCATGCCCATATAACCATTGGCATTAGAAGAAAGCTATTGATGTCAAACTGTGTGAAGCTTGCAGGTACCATAGAGAAAATGCATAGTAATAAATGCTTGGCCTGATTGTGCGTGTGTCTCCAGTCTTATCTCAGCATCAGAGTCTCAGCCTCAATCACTCCTGACAACCAACTTCCCTTTTCCCCTTTCATCTGGCATTCGCGTTTATTTTTTCAAAGTCCCGTCAGCATCCACCATCCCTTTCGTTACGGCTTTATTATGCAGTGCCGCCTCAATAAAATAACAAATGCATGAATAAATCATTGCAGCTTGGCCCATGCCTGTGCTCTCTTTCTTTCTCTATCTTTTTCATTCATAGACTTTGGATAATTATTCAGCTTCTCATGAGATCATTGATTTGGCATGACCCTAAACAGTTTCCAAGGTTAGGGAATGGGATGGAAATTGATCGGAAAGCTGTGAGTGATGGAAGATGGGGGAAGAGAAGAAAAAGAATCAAAAATCAAAATATTCAAATTGGTTGTTCCCTATTTCGCCTTCTGGAGCGCTCCGCCAAACGTGCGTGACCAAATGGACTTATAATTTGAAGTCAGGAGGCCCGGAATCACTCACCTTCTTTGTGAGATGTATTAGTGCTGCTGAGTTATGAAGTGCAATGGCCATTTTATTAGGTTGACCTTGTACCTAAAGACCCAGTGTGGTCTTCCCTTTGTGGTAGCTTCATGCTTTGCTATTTTGTGTGTGTTCAGAGATGGTGCCCTGCAGACTTTGGCCTATGATATAAAGTGCCGGACCTCCATAGTCATTTAATTAACAAGCTTTGAAGTTCAATTCAACACTGACTTTTTTCTTGAATATGGTTCTTGAATGCATGACATTTTTACCCAGCAAACTTGACCTATTTATAGACCATCGGCGGAAGTTTGAGCAATGCAGGAACTATCTATTGGTGTTGATCATTTCTCATTGTTTTTTTTATTTTTCTTCTGATGACCTTGAATTTCAATTTGATCATGGTGGTCCCGGGTTCGAGTCCCAGACTGGGCACCAGGGCATTTCTGTGTTGCATGTTACTCCCCGTGTCTGGGTGGGTTTCCTCCGGGTACTCCAGTTTCCCCCATCACCCCAAAACAAGCACATTAGGTTAATCCTCCAGCTATAGGTACGTCTTCACCGAGATCCTGGCTCGAGTACAAATTTCCCTATAGACAATAAAGAGTAACCTTAACCACAGGGTCCCAGGTAATCAGACAAATGGTGTCAGACTCTTTATCAGCTATATATACTGTAGGTAGGGGTAATAATTGCTGTTTAGAGAGCCCCCTGTGAGTTTTTACCCAGGGCCCCGAGAGACCCCAGCAAGGTCTCTGCATGCAACTCTGCGCAGAAGATGAGGCAACATAGACGGCATTAGAAATAGCCCGTTGCTAGGAATACTCTTTTCTTGTATTTTCACAGTAGTACTTCTGTCCCTAACTACCAATGGTTTCTTATTATAGCCAGTCTCGTTCCATTTGTCATATTGGTCAGTCACCCGTGCAGATATCATGGGGTATTCTCTCACAGCGACCAGAGAAAGTCAAAGTCCCATCTCTTCCCTGTGGGTGTTAAGGCTGCTCCGATTGAATTGAATAGAACATGTCTCTGGATCTATGACTCCTATTATGAAGGAAGTGAAAGGCAAAGTTGAGATTTAAATATACTAGAGCAGTGAGATCAACATTGGGAGGATATTCCCCAAGAAAACACACAAATAAGTCACCAAGGTTAAATGATTAAATGCCTCAATATACAAAATAGAAAACTAAAAATAGCACACTCCAGCAATGAGTTTCCTATTTAGATTAAATGTTTGCAACTAATCATTTAACACAGGGTCCTTAGAGGCAGATTAGACAATGATTTTTGCTTCTTAACAAGGAGTATGTGGGTTGCTTCTAGACTGCATATATGTTACTGTGGGTTCTCCCCAACTTCATCCTATTGTTTACAAACATGCATGTAGAGTCAATGGTTGTTGATTAATGTCTCTTTGTTAGCCTTGCGACCAGCTGTAAGATGTTTACTTTCTTTTGTTTGAAAATGTTCTTTGTTTTTTGACATCACACAGTAGTTGATAATAATGATAATGTATCTCTGTTACTAGCTCCAACCATACATTCAAACTAAGAGCTATCCTTTCTATTTGGACCAGTAAATAAGGTATATACACTGTTTATACATTATACATCTTCAATATGACATTTCTAAAGTTGTAAAATATACTGCTGCTCTAGTATTTTTTCTGTCATCAGATCACAGTCTTTATGTAGAAAGTAATCACGACGTGTGCTGATCATTTCATTTACACTTGTTAAACACACACACACACACACACACATACACTGACTTGCACAGACACAATACACACACAACAAGGCCAGATTGTTTCACTGGTGTTGATTTGTTTTTCTTATTTTAGATTTCAACTTCCTCTCCTTCGTACTCCTGATCCAGATCTCATTTCCTGACACTTAACCCCCTGGGATCTCCGGGTACACAAGTAACCCCCCCACCCCCGCTTCTTCAATATGTGTGCGCGTGCTCGCCTGTGTGTGTCCATCGCAATTTATAACGCACCAGTTTTCATTTCAGACAGACGCGTGGTCAGATGAGATGCTTATCCAACCTCAACAAAGAAACACAAACTGAAGAAAGTTCGAGGGAGGCAGCCATTGAACTTGTTGACAGTGTTGTTGTGTTTTTTAGTGGGCCAGTTCACTCACCGGCTTAGGTTAATGGGAGTCATCGTTCTTCTTCATTTGGATGCTTTGTTTGAACCTGATACAATGTGATGTACTGATTACTTACATAAATAGGCCTATCTATGAAAGTGGCCAGAGAGTGTAATTTCTACATCAATGTTTTCCTCCATCCACTCTCTTAAATTGTGCTTCTTTACCAAGATAAGTATTAATCTCACCATAGCTGCTCAAGAAGTCCTTCAACTACTTTTTAGATACACTTTTTGTGTTTTCTGTACTTTCTTGATGATAACGGTTGAATATAATTAGCTTCATTTTTTTTTTAAAAGATGCAATTACAGTGCAATATGATCCCTGGTCCACCTTGAAGCCGCTGTATTTCGAGCCCTAATGTGATAAGCCTCCATTTGAAGTATAATTGATTGTTCTGCAGCTCTCCCTGTCACTGTTACTGATCTGGGGCTCTCTGGTGGATTCCCGCTCTACATTTCTTTCAGATCTCAGAGATGGAGCACAGCACAAATGGCATGAGACATCTTTCTGGAGGGATAAGTCTCCAATATATGTCTTTATATTGTGTCCTCTGGGACCCTTTTTAAACTGTAAATGTAATATAATATAGCAACAGGATATATCAGTAAAGGTGGATTGAGTTACCTGTAGGTATGCAGAGGGATGTGTGGTCATAGATGAATATAATTACATATAATTGAATATAAATTACAGTTTGTTTATTGGTTTATTTGGCATTTTATCTCACCAAAAATAATCCGATACACCAACTTGGGTCATGTGATTGCAAATGCAAGCTCTGGTAAAGTTCAATAGTATTGATACATTATTGTAAATGTATATGGTCATTAAATATACCAACAGCTCAGTCTGAATAATGTGAATATGGATAAATCAATCAGCGTCTCTAGTATGATGTATCATATAGCGCCACCTGGTGGTTTGGTGTCCAGTTTCAGTATTTTATAAAACGTTATGGACTCTGTGGACTTGGCCTTATACACGTTCCTATATTTACCCCATATTCAGCTGTTGTAAATGTCATCTTATTTGCATCTGATAGAAGACTCCCAGGAGTCAGAATAGTCACTGAGGTAAAAGTGCCGACTTCAGCTTTTCTGTATAA
The DNA here is from genome assembly GCA_036025475.1 of Philypnodon macrostomus. Classification (NCBI taxonomy): domain Eukaryota; kingdom Metazoa; phylum Chordata; class Actinopteri; order Gobiiformes; family Eleotridae; genus Philypnodon; species Philypnodon macrostomus. The sequence goes on along the minus strand of JAVQKC010027823.1, from coordinate 5,231 downwards.
TGCTTTATAGAAGGTGTTTGCATGCATCGCAGACTGTCCTCTGTTAAAAAATCACATCTGGTGGGTCGCTGTGTGGAACTGCTGGGTGCACCTTTTGCCTAGGATGAGAAAATACAAGAGCCATGCCTCACCTGTGACTCTCTCTTTTGTCACAGTATAGAGCGTGTGAGCAGAGAGAGAGAGACGAGGGGGGCCTGCGGAGAAATGACAGAACAAAGGCCTATGGAGATGTTGCATGATTGGAAAAAGAATAAAGAGAGCCTAAATTTGACTTTACATCAAATGAGAGCTTCACCTGAGCTGTGATCCCTGGTGTGGAACAAACTGCATTTAATACAACTGGCTCCAAGAATGCATTTGATATGATAGTTTAGCTGTCTGTAGAGTAAAACACCCTCACTGGCTACTTTATTTTTACAGGTTATTATAGGTTGCAAAATGTCAGTTATATGGTTCCTTATTGAAATAAAAAAAATCTAAATTGGATTGCAATACTAGTACAATTATTATTGAAAAGAGCGGTTACCATGAGCAGTGATTCTACTTTCTCTACTCTCTCCATTCCTGTCGTATACGGTTAATCATCTTACCTCATTTTTCAGTCATATTCCTTGGTCCACTGATAAGATCTAATGATAGCAGCAAAGCAATCACTGCAGTAGATGCTTCTGAATGTGTGAATCATTCATTTATTAACACTGAAACAATTATTATTACTGAGGTTAGCTGCTCGTCTCTCTCTTGTTTATCAAATATTAGTATTCAAACGTTGTGTATTATTTTTTATTTTTTTACCAAAGTCATTCTGTATTTGCATTTGTGCAGTTGGTCTGCAAATGGTGGAAGACAACAAAAGCAGCGGGGGATTTTAATCAGTATTTAAATTGAAAAGAATTGTTCTGTCATTGTGGCATCATTTGTATTGTACATTTTCCCCTCTCTGTGGTCGTAGGCAGAGGTGGGTAGTTACATTTACTCAGTTACATTTACTTGAGTCACTTTTTAAATACATTGTACTCCATAGAGTAGCATTTCTGCACAATAATTTTTACTTTTACTTGAGTAATAATATTTTGAAGTAACTGTAAAATCTTGTAAATCTAGAAAGAGTAAGAGTACTTTTACCACCTCTGTGTGTCAGCTTAATGTGAAAAATGTGATGATGTGAAATTCTGTTCCTTGTGCCTTAATTTTTGAAAATATGATATATCAAAATCTGTTCTCTCTCTCTCTCTCTCTCTATCTCTCTCTCTCTCTCTCTCTCTCTCTCGCTCTCTCTCGATCTCAGGCTGACAAGACTGAAATTAATTAGTAACAGAGAATTTTGTTTGGATTTTCTGTTTGTATGCGACTGAACATTGTTGGCAAATATTGTTATAGCAGCAGGTAGCCATATTTGGTGTGGTATTGGCTCAGGAAGTAGATCGAGTTGCTTGGTTGGTTGGTGGTTTGGTCCTTGCCCTGGTTCATACTTTACCTACATTTTGCTTACATTTGTTTCGGTGAGCATTGAAATGTTTTGTTGGCATGGTATGGCTGCCATCTATGTGAGTCTGACCCCGGTCAGAGGTGGCTACAAAGGTGGCTTACCACCAGAATCTGAACAGTAAATACTGTTGCTTTGATACCAAGAGACCTATGTTGTAGATGACATGTATGATTCATTGTCCTCTCCACCATAATGTTATAATATGTGAAGTTTGTTGGCATTTACATTCTATAACTTATTGTCCAACCTCCACAAAATGCTGGAGGGCTGCTTTGTCCTTTCAGTGTGGCAAAACTTAAGCAGCTCAGCCTGAGTTATGGGCCACTGGGGCCATTTACAGTTGTATTGTGGAGTTATGATGTCCTTAGGCTCAAAACTATATTATCATCATGATTATTATTATTTTAGAGGACTTACTGAAACATAAACGCTGTTAGAGGTACCTCCTAATCAACATTGTGGAAGATGTGAAAAACCACTTTCAGTCATACACCATTCAGACCTATCATTGGTGCCCACAACCCTTTCATTCACTTCAAGCCTTTTCAGAACCAGCGTTAATAGATAATAATGCATCAGTCTTCTAAAGCCCTTTTCTAGACACTCAAACGCTTTACAGTCCCATGCATTATTCATTCACTCCTCAGTCACACTTGGTGGTGGAAGCATGGCTCCCATTCTGCGACCACCAGAGTCATACAGTCAGGTGGTTTAAGTGTCTTGCCCAAGGACAAAACAACAGTGTGTCTTGGGCAGGGATTTGAACCAGCAACCTCTTGAGAGTCGTCCAGACAGCCCTGGTCACACATGCTTTTAATGTGCAAAATGCATGCTATTCAGAACTATTCATTTTCAACTTTGTATTACTGGTCAGGGAAATCCTTGTTTTTGCTGACCTCTATTGGTTCCCGTCTCGTGGGAGTGATTTAAACCTTTAGACTCAGGAACCGTAATGAATGCAGTCTGATATATAGTCACCGTCTATAAATCCAGATGTCCCCATATGGAGCGACAGCAGTTCAACACAAACCAGCAGAAATATTACTGCAGTACCTCTCACTGGTGCATTATGTAGATGCACATATATGTTCATAAAGTCAATTACAAGCTGTTGTGTGGTAAAATGTTCATTAAGAAGATGTGTGAAGTATAGTCACACAATTGTGGAGCACAGCAGAGGAAATCTTGGATAAATCATTACAAGCCTGACATAAGAAATGGTATGCATCTATTGTGATAATATCATTTAATATCTCTAGAGAGCCATATTTGGAACTTTCACATTAGTTTTCAGTTGCAAAAAAGGTATACACAATTGGCAGTTGTGCGTTTTAGTCATCATTACATAGAGGTTACATGGTTATTTCTATTACAATAGAATAGCTTTTTTTCCAAAATGTGACAGATCATCAAATATAAGGGCATGGCAAAAAATGTCTGAGCATCCAAATGTGTCCCATATTGCTCAAGCCCTTCAAAAGAAATATTGGTGACCAATATAGACAAATGCTCCTTGTTGCTTTTCTTGACCAGGCTGGAAAAATCCACTGTGAGCCTTTCTGCTGTCAGAGCACCATTCAGGGATGACTGCTGCTGACTGCAACGACCTTTGACACTTGGTACAGAGGTCAGTGCCATGTACAGTGAATGGGGCCATGGCCAAAACCATTGTTGCATCCAAAGACCTCACAATTAGACCTGTGAAGTCACCACCATGTCTCACTGTTATCCCCTGTTTAAGAGGCACCCAGTCATGTTTTGTTTTGCTTTTAGAGATGGTCAGCTGCAGACCTTAATGTAATGAGTGGTTGGATGTCTGAACAAATAGAGCGTTTTTGTTTGTTTGAGTTAATGTTTCTTAAAGAAAAAGCCAGTCCCTGACCTCTGATTCGCCTACACAACACTCACTGAATATTGTACCTTTTAAAAATCAATATAAAATCCTTGGATGATCTTTGACGCTCATAGGTGCTTAAGTCTGGTCTTCACACAGTGGATCGGGTCAAGACCAGGCTTACACTTAGACCTGTAGCAGTCGCAGCTCATGGGATGAATACTTCCTGTTTTGCATCTCACCATGCCTCACTGTCACCATGTCTGTTTCAGAAATTAATCGAGCCACGTGTTCTGGGGAAATTGGGTGACATTTTGCTATAATGAGAGCGATGGGTGGAAGGGGAAGGAATCAGTACGTTCCCAGGGTCCCGCCATCGACAAAGATTGACATTTTCCATTACGGAGTCAAAATGTACATGTGTTACTCTGTGTGTGTGTGTCTGTGTGTCTGTGTCTGTGTGTGTGTGTGTGCGCATGCGTGCGTGTGTGTGTGTGTGTGTGTGTCTGTGTGTGTGTGTGTGTGTGTGTGTCTGTGTGTGTGTGTGTGTGTGTGTGTGGTTTAGGCTGCAGCATACGCCAAGGAGGTCATCCATCTTGTTACAGCCATATCCCAAAGTCTGTGTGTACATTTAAGTGTTGTGGGTGGCACCTGTGTGTTACATTGTGTCTGTGTGTGTGTGTGTATCTGTGTGTGTGTGCGCGTGTGTGTGGAAAAAAAGCATGATTTATGGGCGCAAGTGCAGCCGGAGAGCTCTGGGTACAGCGACGCCTGTAAATCCTGATAAAAAACCTGGATAGAAGCAATTTAATGCCATCAATCTTTCCTCCTACAGGCTGTGATATATTGGCAGGTATAAGGGGACGGTGTAAGAGTATTGTATGTTTGTGAGTAAAGAAATCACACAGATATAATTTAAACTCATTCCTTCAATAGAAAAACCTTTGTGGCAATGTTGAGTTAAAAGTATATCTTCTCAAACACTAGGTTGGGATCTGGTAAAATGTTTGTGAAAGCCAAAGCATCTAACTTCAAGGACCATACAAGTAAAAATAAGCTAAAGATATACAGTAAGTCATAATTCACCAGAGCCTTTCTGTGTGGACTTTGCATGTTTCTCCCCGTGTCTGGGTGGGTTTCCGCCGGGTGGTTACCCCAGTGGCATTGAGGGATGGGTCAAATGCAGAGGACACATTTTCTTATGGGGATAAAAAATACGTACTGTTTAAAGGTGCACTAACCCAACCATGTTATGAGAAATCTAACTGAAATAAAACAGACCATTTTTACCCCACATAACTCAATTACAACCTTGTATTTTAAGCAGCTGGCCTTTATACAGTACCTTGTTGTGAATGGGAGAGATGCAACATGGCCGTGAGCACTGTCTGAAGGCTGAAACATCCCAAAAATAAAAACAGCCTTGTACATACACCGGGGCAGTCCCTTGAGGCCCTACTGACTTTACATTGAGGTTAATAAGAGTATGATTTATAGGGAGACATGGCTCCATCTATCTAAGCACAGCTGGTGTCACTGCTCCTCTGTTGCACTAAATGCTACTAAACACTTCAGCAGCATCTGAAGCTCCTCCAGGGCCTGCACTTTTAGAGCCAGCCACATGAGGAGGGTTATCCAGTTATTTGTCTTATCAAGGAAAACCCTATACTGCAGCTCATGAGGATCTGTTTTCTTGTGACAATAATAATAGCGGCACACAATAACACATGACCCTTCAATTCTTTGTTTTGTAGGAAGTTGGGGCGATTTTTAACTGAACGAATTTAAACAGTTTCAGTTTCAGTTTATTTGTCATATGCATATTCAACACAGGGTCAGAAAATGCAATGAAATGCTTTGGATCGGAAGAACCGTTGGACTCGCTAAGATACTCATGAAGTACTAATA
>JAVQKC010027807.1:0-16987 GCA_036025475.1 Philypnodon macrostomus | reverse complement strand
AGTTGTAGCAGACGTATGGGGCAGACGTATGGGGCAGACGTACGGGGCAGACGTATGGGGTCGTTTTCGCCGATATACACTTTGCTGTCGGGGACGACAGCACAGGCCTTGTTTATTGTTGGTATCCAGTCTATGCAGCAAAGTAAGGCTTTCATTGTACAGGGAGACATGTTTCCTACTGTGCATATGACAATAAACACTTTGAATCTTGAATACACCTACAGCAGGCCACAGTACCATATAGCCTACCATGCAAAAGTAGAAAAAACCCTATTGTAGCCAGTGGTGGGGTTGGTAGTATGGAGTTACATTTACTCAATGACATTGACTCTTTATTTGTTGGCTACTTGTGGGAGTAGCTTTACTGAACCATACTTTTATTTACTTCTTCTTGAGTAATAATATGTTGAAGTAGCGACACCCTGACTCGAGACACGGAAGCTAACATGAGAAAACATATACGCTATATTTCAGCTCTTTACCAAAAACAGTTAGTTCGCTGTATTTAGTAGTTACAAGTATAAAGTATGTTCCTACAAAGTATATAATATAACATTCTTTACATGAAAACATCCTGTCTTCTGTTCTTGGTGGGACAATAATTCATTGTCTCCATGGCAACCAGCGATCGAACGTTTTGCTTTTTTACTCTTGAGTAGCCTGATTATTTGGATGAGTATATTTACTTGATTTACTTGAGTGATTTTTGTCTATTTAGAAGTAACATTCGACTCTTACTTGAGTCATTATACGCTGGTGAATTGCATGTGGCGTAAACAGCCTACCTCAGATTTCGCTAAGTACTTCATTTCTCCGGACAAAGTGCTGCCGTGGTGTTATCTCGCTTATTGAAGTCTTATTTGTCACTTTTACAGCCTGTAACACTGACTCAGCCCGTCCCTCCTCCACCTCCTCCCCGCTCTCTCACTCTCTCTCAGTCCGCAGTTACTCCCATCGTGTCCGGGGAATACTCTCACCACCACGGGCTCCATCAGAGGGACAGACCGGCCATGGCAGCCCGCGTCTCCTTCACCCAGCTGCGCATAGAAGCCGAGCTGGAGCGGTACCGGGCCGAGTGCCAGTGGGACAAGATCCCGGCGGCGGTGGAACACATGCAGGTGGCGCGCATTCACGAGGACGGTGAGTGGAGCTTACCTGTTGAAGAAAGTTTTATGGCTACTTCCTGCTAGCTGTCAAACTATGCATACTAACAGAGGGTAAATTGGTCACAGTTTAAACTTCCCATTGAATTTCAACAAGAAACCATTTGACATATTAAGTGTGACATTATCACAAAGCTGGATTACACAATTGCATTGCTGTGGGCAGTGTTGCAGTCGCTAATTTGATTCAGGTAAAGCAGCCTATTGGAGTTTCTAAATAAGTACATGTGAAAAAAGTACTCCAAGTAATCAACTCAATTCATATTTTGGAAAGGTTTGGGTGACCAGATGACTATTTGATCACAGTTTCTGGCTCCTTTGTCCCAACAAATCTGATCAGGATTCAAGGTTTCAAGTTTATTTGTCATATGCACATTCAGCACAGGGTCAAAAAATGCAATGAAATGCTTTGGATCAGAAGAACCGTTAGACTCGCTAAGATACTCATGAAGCACTAGTAGCATGCAATAATAGTACATGGTAAAAAAGTGTGCAAAAAAGAGATAAGTAACAATATATGGGACACTATCATTATCACTTATGTTTTTAATAATTACTTTAACTGTGCTTCTAGTAACTTTGATTAAACATGAAATAATATTTAATGTATTTCTGTAGCTTTTTTATTTCTAAGTTCACATGCATCATTAGGCTATTTGAGAAAAAATGTTTTTGGGTCACCTTTTATGTCAAAGATCCTATACTAGCCTTATAGATTAATGCAGTATTTTTAGCATCTCTTGAAAAACACTAGCCATTCTAGGATAGTAAGATTTTGAGACATTTCAAATTTTTAAATGTGAATTAAAGTGTTTAAGATAGCCTATACTGTATATATAACAGTATAGGCTATCTTAAACACTTTAATTCACATGCAAAATATTTATATATATATATCTATATATCTATAGATCTATATATATATATAGATATATATATAAATATTTTGCATCATGTTTTTATTTTGCCTCATTTTGCTTCCATATTTTGCTTCTATTTTGCTTTTGGACGCATTTCAAACATACATAACATTTTGCACTATTTAGTGACATAATATTAGGCAGTATTATTGTGTATGTATGTTATTGCATTGCTTTAGGTACGTTTCAGTATCAATTTACCTTTTTGTTGCAATTAGGACAGGTGTATAGTTTTTGCCTGTCTATATTACACATTGCTATAGGCTATAGTGCTTCTATTGACATCTGCTGATAAAGTTGAATAGGGCCTAAATATGATATTCTGACCTACTATTTGTCCCTGGTTTTGTCTTGTTTAGACTTGGTTTGGTCTTGTTTAGTCTTTACTGTTTTATTTACCAACCTTTCTCCCAACAATGTTTAGACTTTAAATAATGTGAATGTGAAAACTGTGAAAATTCAACACCACTTTTGGGTCCTTATAAACATCTTGCCACCGACTGCATCGAAGAATATGTTCAATAGTTGTTTCCACTGTTCAGTAACTATTAATCAGTAGTATTACAGAACAAATCTAAATAAATCTAATACAAATATTCAAAGCGTTCACAAAACTAGAGTCGAGTTGAACTTTGGACTTTTACCTTGAGATAAATTGTAGTTCAGGGAAAGACCTTCCAGGAATTCATTTTATTAACAAAAATACTGACACTGTTATTGTTTAGGCCACAGTGGTTTGGATCTGATGTAGGTGTGATGTAAAAAGAGAATTAGACACAGCACACTTTAAATTAATCTGGAAATGTTTGCAAAAAGAGAGATACAGTGTTAAACATTCTGTACCCTTCAAACAGTCCAATGCATTGAATTCTATAGATTACATTACTCCTCTTGCTTAAAGCTGCACTACCTGATTTTGTGAAGCAAAAAAAAAGAAGAGAAAAAAAGTCTAAAAACGCCTAAGTTTGAATGAATGCTCTTCTGTCCTTTACCCTGCGTCTCTCACATAAAGCACACACTGCCTCGTACGTGTTCACAGACCAACAAGTGTGACAATAACGAACAGCCGTCTGGAGTTGGCTCTTAAAACTTAAAAACTTAAAAACATATACATAGCTGTCAATAAACTGTGAATTTAAAAATATAACATCAGCTCCCTCACATTGTTCCTGATAGATTCGAGTTCTGAATAGAGCATGGATGTATTGACCAATCAGAGGGCTCCTGTCCTGTGGAAGCGTGTGATTGGTTAAACACTTCCTTCCCTCGCTTTTAAACAAAAACCCTTCTAAATAAGCCCACAGAGGACCTTAAAGTCTATTTTTTTGCCTCAATATAAGGTCAAACTAATCAGGTAGTGCATCATTAATAACAGTTTAGCAGTTATAAATGCATTGAATCACATGACTGAAGTCACACATTTGTTCATTGATAATGCTGTTGTCTATGTATGTGTGCAGTACATCACTTTATAACACTAATGATTTGTAATATTGTTCTCTGTTGGCTTTCACATGGAAATGTGACATCTAGTTAAAGGAGAAAGTCTGTGATCATTTTGTGAGATATGTTTTCATCAGATAGTAGAATGCGTGTGTGAACTGTGAAAGTGTAGTATCAACAAAAATGTGGTTATTCTCTCTTCTATGACAGTCAAACATTATATGAGTCTTTACTCTCAGTAGCTGTGGCTCCGGTGGTAGAACAGTTAGTCCACTTATTGGAAGTGTGAAGGTTCAAGTCCCACTGCAACTGGTTAATTATGCTGTCGTGTCCTTGGGCAAGACACTCACCTTATTCATGAAGGTGTTAATGCGATTGTTGTGATGTTTTTAGTGGTGATTGGAAAGGCTGTGGGCTGCCATATTTCTGTCATTCTGACTTAGGGTAGCAGTGGCAACATTGATGGCTTACCACAACCAGTTTTTGACAGTGGAGTGTCATTGAGATTTTAGATCATTTATAGTAAAAAGCTATGATGGCATGAATTAAAAAATAGTAAATTAAAAAATCTGTATAAAATGTTAGATCTACAGAATCAACACAATCAACAGAATGAATATGTATGTATGCCAGGAAACACTGAACCTCCATATATTCAATAGTACAAAAATATTTTCTAGCCGCCTTTGAAACGGAGACCATTGTACATTGTACATTTACTGAAAACAAGTGCAATCTTTCTTATCTGGCGCCCTTATAGACTCACTCGACTGTGAAGTGGTTCTAATGCACCTGTCACCGCCTCTCACCTCTCTAAAGTAAATATAGGCGACTCAGGTGACTTTGGTGCTTTGGTTTCTCCCTCATTGAACAGCGTACTCAAGTGTAAAATCTATCTTTATGTGTGCCTGGATGCAGCTGACTTTAGCAGATCTGATGATGATGACTGCAGAGGAACACCATGTATCTAAGGGTGTATTGTAGATTAGTGATGGAGGAACTTCATGCCAGCTGAAGCAATAAATGTAGAGGTCAAGTCCACCATATAACAGCAGGACCAGGGAGATGTGGGTAATAAACACTGGGTTTTTAACTACTGTAGATTGTAGCTACAGACAGGCAATAGATTTCTAAAAGTGCAGGGTTTGGATGATGGTGACATTAGTGGTGGTTTATACACCCCACACCAACATGCTGTTTTATATAAGAAACCCCCTGGTGAGCTCTATGTACGTGAAGGTGTGGTGGTTCATATCCCACCCAAAAACTGTGCATACTGTCTTTGTGTCCTTGGGCAAGAACCTTAACCCAGACTGCCTATATGAATGTGGTGCTTGGTGGTGGCCGGAGAGGCTGTAGGTGCAGAATGGCAACCATGATTCTGTCAGACTGCCCCAGGGCAGCTGTGGCTACTGATGTACAACCACTAGTGTGTACTGTGGAGTGATGAATAATGCAATTGTTAGGTATTTTTCAGTGTTCTAAAAAAAATAATCAATATATGTATGGTGCATTGTGAAGTTGTAAAAGTAAGGTGTAGTGTTCAGTCCCAAATCCTACTTTCATTTTGAATGTGTTAAAGGAGACATGTTTATAGAAAAGGCAGAAAATTATTAACTCACTTCCCCCCTATCTTTGCATTCTGGATTTGTCTTAGATTTGCAGACTACTATTGTTCAGATAATATTTACAAGATTGGTCAAATAATATTTACAAGATTGATGCCTACTTTCAAAAACCTTCAAAGCTTAAGAATCCTCCAGTGTACATACCTCTCTACATTTCTGATAGTGTCCACTTCTGATAAAAGTGTGTGTGTGTGTGTGTGTGTGTACATGTCTCTTAGTCTTGGCCAAAGAACTGAAACATCCCAAATGTGAAGATAAACAGGAAGTCCTTAATTTACAGGGTGTGTATGCAAAGATTTACAACTGACCACTGGCTCGATATGAAACCATTTTGACCAGAACTTAGAGCTGTGTTTGACTTGTATGTCTTGATTTGTTGTAGGTGGACAGACACGAGGACAACCAAGTTAATGCTATTTAAGGAAAGTGGTCACAAAATGGAAACTGTAGCCTCCCCATAGGCTCCTGATGACCTGAACTCCCCTTGAGCTGCTGGTGGGAAATGTTACGATGAGTTTGCTTTGGCCCCAAATACAAGTGACCTCAGACCGTGAGCCTAGACTTACACTGTTGGATTTAAAAGACGCCAAGCCTCAAGTTTATAGATCTAGGGATAATAGACACAAAATTTGTAGAAAAAATAACATGACTTTTATTTTTACGCATATATTTTGCTTATCATCTAGTTCCTAATAAGTAAGAATACCCAAAACTTGGAAAGCATGCAGACAAATTAATGGTGTGCTATGTTCGAATGTGCTTTTTCATTTATTAGAAAAGTCTGGCACTTTGACCACTTCAGGGAGAGGAGGATATGATATAAACTATATAAATAGAAACAGTAATGTCTAAACATTCCAAAATGATTTAGTTTTAATCTGAATAGTATCATGGGAGAGAAGCTTTTCAACAGGTATAATTGATAGCTAGATACATGTTTGTGCTTGTCAGTGGTTTGTAGGGCTTTCTTGAATTACTGTGTCAAATGGGTCATATCAGGTAAAGAGCTACTGAGCAATATGTTAAACTAAGATACTGTAGTATTCTTTATTCACCCTTGTCTGCTTTGATTAGATTTGATTTTGATTACAATTTTGATTTATGATTGATTTTTTATTGAATTTGTACAATAGTATGTTTATTATTGTCAATAACCTGCTAACTAGAGTATATAATAACATATAAAACTGCTTTTCTTTTACTCAAGTTGTAGCAGCTCTGTACAAGACGGGGATAATGGGACTTGGGATATGAAATGTATGCTGTATTTCAGAGTGGAGTCCTCATGTCCTCCCCGTATTACTGTGGGTTCTTTCTGAATAGTTCCCCTGTAATGTCTTACCTCTTAAATCTCTGTGTTGTAGATGACTATGGGACGCTGCTGTTAGCCGAGTCCCTTTTGGAGGAGTGTCTACAGGACAACATGGACCTCCTGAGGCAGTGCAGCCCTTTAGAGGACCAGACCCAGCCAAAACTCAGCCGTGCCAAGGGACTCCTCAACACCATCCTGAGCAGGGGCCGACTCACAGTCAGTCAATACAGATAATAGTATAGGGATGGATGATATATTGTGGCGAACCGTGTTTTTGTATGATATACATTTTCTACACTGAAAAGATTTTTTGTGAGAACGATTACTTTTTGTAGTATATACCATGATACTGTCAGATAATTGGTTTTAATGCAACTTCTACTTTGTACATGTTTTGCACCATTACAACCCTTTAGAACGATCTCTTTGAAAACTAGACTGTATATTCTATTTTATTTTGACGATTACATTTTATAATGTATTGGCAGGTTTCTTTACTATAGCAACAGTTTGAAAAGAACTAATGCATTGTTATTATTTTACAACATAATATCATAGTTTACCAGCAAACACACTGGACATTTGAATACTACACTGCCTGGCCAAAGACAAAACTCGCCACCTGGACTTAACTAAGCAAATAGGTAAGAGCCTCCTGTAGTTGGTCAGGTCTATGTTCAGGGAGCATGAGACATCATTTTCACACACCACCAGTGAGTCCAGATCTTAACCCCATTGAGAATCTTTGGGATGTTCTGGAGAAGGCTCTGTGCAGTGATCTGACTCTCCCATCATCAATACAAGATCTTGGTGAAAATTGGACAGAACTAAGTCTTGTGACATTGCCGAAGATTATCACAGTGCTATAATCAGAGCTAGGCACGTCTGACTTTTATTTTTTGGTGGCCAGGCAGTGTATGATATAACTTCACACAACCCTAATAATAGATGGCCATATACTCTTCTTCAGCCTAGATACTTGAACGAGGCCCTGCTGCTTATGGGCAAAGTGCACTATGTCCAGGGACGGTACCGGGATGCCCAGGGGATGTGTGCCCGGGTGGGACTGGAAGAGCTGACCCAGGATGACCAGCCTGTGTACCACGTCAGGCTGATGGCAGAGGCTTTTGTTATCAAAGGTAAAGTGTAAATTGTTGTTGCTGTTGTGAAGTTTACTGTATCATAATAATAAGAGTGGGAACAAAAACTAGGGATCGGTTATCAGTGCTGATCCAGGCACATATGGTGGATGGGTGGATGGGTGGATGGGTGGATGGTAGATGGGTGGATGGGTGGAGGGGTGGATGGATGGATGGGTAGATGGGTGGGTGGATGGATGGGTGGAGGGGTGGATGGGTGGATGGTAGATGGGTGGATGGATGGATGGGTAGATGGGTGGAGGGGTGGATGGTAGATGGGTGGATGGGTTGAGGGGCGGATGGGTGGATGGGTAGATGGGTGGATGGATAGATGGGTGGAGGGGCTGATTGGTAGATGGGTGGATGGGTGGAGTGGCGGATGGGTAGATGGGTGGATGGGTAAACAAGGCCGATACTGGAGCCAATTTATTATACCTTTAGTCTTTGTATTATTGTCATTGGCTCGAGTATCGATCAGTCCACAAAGCCCAGATACTGGGATCGGTATCGGGACTGAAATAGCTGGATTGTTGCATCTCTACGTCAGACGGTGTGTCCATTGGTTCCACCTCTTGAACCCCTTCCTTCCATTTTGCTTTCTGCAGAAATTAAACACAAAACCAGTTATTGTTTGTGCATAAGTTAGAGAAATGAAACACACAGATTCAGAGTTCATCGATTTACCTGTATGTGTCCAGTATCCCTGTTAACTTTAGAAGTGGTTAATATCCCTTATATTTCCTTCAGAGATAAAACTGTTGCTTTTCTTATCATTGTAAAAACATTTTTCCTCAGACTTAATCACTGGTATTACCAAAAGCCTGTCGAGTAAACATTAGGCAAGGTTTAATGTTGACAGACTTGCACAGGAGATATCTTTAACTCATGACTCATAATAAAAACTGGGGTGGGACAAAATATAGATATTCCAGTATATCGTGATCAACACTGCAGGCTGTTGTATTGGAATTGATAATATTTTGTATATTTCACAAAAATTTAATCTGGCAGTACTTACATTTTATTTTATTTTTTCATTTGTGAGATACAGTTAAAAAGTATTGACCAATCTAATTATTAGATAGATTGAAATATTGGGATGTACACTGTAAAACATTTTCTAACGCTCTCGGGCAGTGTTAGATCAGGCAGCAGACCAAATGTTTGTCAGTCACTGATTTGTCATTTGGCAGAGTCCCATGTTAAATAATTATCTTGTTGAACGATGTACCGACTAAATCAGATCTAAACCAGGACAGCATGTAGACGTTATGTGTGATACAAATATTGCACACTGTAATTTTGCAGGCCTACTAACCAATCACTGTATTTACTTTTTCAATGGTCCCTCATGTCGATAGTTGGTCATACCCTTGTTCAGACCTGGTTTATCCTTGGTTTGAATTTGGTCCTTTTTCAGACTTCTCAGACTAGACTTACTATAGACTGTTTAGACCTGGTTTATTCAAAATCTATCCGCTGATATAATGCTGAATATAAAAAGATAACCTCAACATTAACACTTTTTAACAGACCCTTTCAGTGTGGTAGAGGGTATTGCAGACCTGAAATCCCTGTGACCTTGTAAGGTGTTGGAAGTGGACATGGACAGAGCAAATGAAATGAATCTGTCAAAGTTAATGTTCCACGGCTGGAGTACATCAGGCTGAGTGGACAGTAACCTCTTGGTACATTGTGAGCTCACACTGGTTTGAATGAGCTAAGGTTACATGTCAAATAAAGAAGATCATTTTAAGATGAAGTAAATGGCCTTGGTAACTGACTTGTCTACAGGCTATTCCTGTCCTGGGATGTTTGTTTTATTGATTGAGCATTTAACATTTGACTCACTTGCCCACTGGGCTGCCATTGAGTTATGAGTGAATTAGAACTTGACCAAACCAAGAAACCAATGATTTTCTAGTTCTGGGCTAAAAGTTTATCGATTGAATCACAAAGTTTTTACATCTGGGGTTAAATATGCTACTAAAACTATTGCATTGCTCATATACTGACCTCTTTGGCTGATGTATTTGTGGTTCTAGCTTGCAATGATACTGAATAATGATCCAAAAATGCTTTAGGTAGTTTCTTTGGAAATTGAATCCGTCAAGTCTGACTTTTTTTTTTTTTTTACCTATTTTGCTTAGATGAATGAATCACAATATTTCAAAATGTAATTATATATAGATTGTTATAGAGCCTATAGATTTGCAATTTCCATCTTCAGCATCATTATGGGAGATTACAGGTCACAATTACAGAATATTAAACTGATAATAGTCCTCAGAGCTCTGAATATAATCTGTTTAGACTCATCATCATAAAGTCATTACACTCTTCTGTTTCCTGATAAACGGACGTGAGCTCAGGCCACAGCCTCCACAAGTCATATCTCATGTTACTACTATTTCATCTGACTGTTTTGGCATTGGTTACATTAGCCTCAAAACTAAAAGATGACAACAAATCTTTTATAGCGTGTATTGTTGTAGTCAGAATTGAGATGTAAATATAATTGTATGATGATTGAGCAACCATTTATTTGATTAGTCCTGGCATCTGGCCTCTGGCTCCTGCCATTCCAAAAGCCCTAGAATCCATTGTTTATTTGGACAGTTCATTCAGTGTGGCTCCTAGACTAATTAATAATAAAATAATGTAGAACTAAATATATGTATATATACAATTTCATTTTCTGTCATCAAGACGTGACCTTAAAAGAATAACTTGGTAGATCTTGCTAAAGTAAAAACATACTTTACGGTTCTTCCGATCCAAAGCATTTCATTGCATTTTTTGATCCTGTGTTGAATGTGCAAATGACAAATAAACTTGAAACCTGAAACCTGATACTTTCATAATGAATGAAAATTACATACATTCTACCTGAATAAAATGTAAGGATCTTAAAATCAGAGGACATCCAATAGACAACTCAATTTTGACCTGACTTCACATTGCATAAAATTAGCTATATAGGTGATAAAATGCTATTCATAACTGTATCATAATAAAAAAAAAGCAAATAATCAATGATTAAAATCAATATTAAGTTTTTGTTGGCTGTTCTATATGGCTCTTCTATATTGACACTAAATACTGCACATTCCAATCATAATATAGGATGTTATAATTTTCTAAACTGACTAAACTGACCTCTGTTTCAGGCCTGTCCCTGGGTCATCAGACAGTGTCAGGAGTGTCCCGCGTACGTCTGTCCGAGCGAGAGGAGGAGAGTCTGTCCTGTTTCCTCCGAGCCTGCGACGCTGCTTTGTCCTACCTCCAGGAGCTTGATAAGGTCAGGGTTTAGGCTAGCTTTACATTAATGAAAAGAGCTTGTAAATAAATGAAGAAAAAACATTTGAAAACATGTGGCCACAGGGCACCGAGGATAAGCCATTCTTCCAGCATTTATTTTACCTGAAGATCAAATTAAACCATGTATGTGATAGTAGCGTCACACAAAATAGTAGTAGACTGGTTATTTCACTGTGGGTTTTTTTTCACAGGACTTGATCCCATTTTTAAGGACATATATTTGTTTTTCCAGACTGTTACAACACCACACTCAAAGACAGCCAAATCCAGCCCTCTGCCTCCACCCATGGACATCGACCTGGGCTTCTTCCTCCAGGCCGCACTGCAGAGCGCCTATCTGTGTCTGCTGCACCGAGGGTAAGTTCTTTATCCACCAACATAAAGCAATGACTGTACTTGTATTGGTCTATTCTCCTCTGGACCATGAGCTTTAATATTTTACTTAAAGAGAGAGAGAAAAAAAGTAGAAATCAATCCAGTTTTTGAAGTGCCACTTGACCACGTGTGTATAGGTGCAATCTGCGTAAAAACCACAAGGTGTCAGTATTGCCTTTAAATTCAGCACACAATAGACTTCCAGATTTATTGAACATAAATGATTATCAAGCAATCACACACACACACAAATACATAGTTTTTAATACATGTATGTTGGTCTACACACACTGCTAAAGCTTCTATGTTGAAGAGGCCAAGATAGCATGTTTGCTACTGTTGTATGTTTGTACTATCTTCTGAAGTTTAGATTTGATAGTTTAGATGTGGTGTGCTTTTCCAATACCTCATCTCATGGTTTGCCTTAGACTGGACTGTAGTAATAACATCCAAACATAAATCTGTTAGCTGTATCTCTCTTTCATACCTCGCCTCTACAGCCTGTACTTGTCCCTGATATATGTCCTCTTTATGTGCAGTCACCTGGCACAGGGAGCCCACCAGCTCAGGAGGGTACTGCGTGTGGTCGAGTCACGGGGGTCTCAGAACTTCAGGAAGGTACGCCTATACAAACACATTTTTTTGCATAGAGGTACTTACTGTATAATCTTTTGTATATATGAGGTAACACATTTTTGGAAATTAGTTATTGAGCCATCCACTATTCATCTGCCAATTCAGATAGAAGTTAATTTATTAATAAATAGAAGCACTCTTATATGCCTTCTTTTGATTGAGTTGAGATGGCAATTAAATATTTTATTGTAATATGAAGTTATGGCTAACTCTGCTAATCTGGGAAGATTGTTGAATTGTGCTACAATTAATTTATGTATTTTTATTATCTCACCATAATTTTTACTGTAACTGTTTATATTGATAAAAAAATAAAATAAAATAGTATTATGATGAATATTGGATTGTGAAGACACTGATGGCAGAAGGCCTCTGTGTAAGAGAAAAAATACAAATTGACCTAAAATCGTGATAAAATCAAAATTGTGATCTTGGCTTAAAAGTTGTGATATTATATATCATATCGCCTATCCCTAGAATGAGTATTTGGAACTAAGAATGTACAGTATATCCAAAATAGCCTTTGTGCTTCTTCCTCTTAACCATTCCTGCACAATAGTATAACACGGTGCTAACCTGAAAGACATCAGTGATTAAGCATTTTAGATTTTACACTTAGTTTATCATGTTTTAAAAAGTAACCATGACTTTTTGTGTCCCAGTCTGCGGCGAGGAAACTGGCAGAGGTGCTACTGAGCTCTGTGAGTGAGGACACTTACTGGCCCCCTCTGGGTCCCCCACCCACACCTTGGCTCAACCGAGAGGGAGCCGCCGCCTCCAAAGATGCTATCTACCCCACGGTCAAACCTCCGCAGCGCTACAGCACCGACGGGTCTGAATGAACGCTTTATTCTGCACTAAGTCCTCTCAATCTTTGTGAAAAAGGCCCATTGTTCCACAGGACAGTGTTTAAGAAACTCATGCCTCTAGTGGACCTTGGTCTGTGGGGCAGGGAGCAGGTGTATGGAGGGGTCAGGTGTCCTTCTGTGGTCACTATTGTCCAGGTTACCTCCTCAGTAATGTCTGTTAGCACTAGGAGATAATTCATTTAATGTTATTAAGCCATTAGAAAGAGCATATGGAATTCAATTTCATTTCCTTATTGTAAATCCAAATAGAACAATCTCTAATCAGTGTGACGGGGTCTTTCAAAGTCAAGAGTGTCTTTTTATCAGTTGGTCTAACACTGAACTTAATAAAGAGTTACTGTAGTTGGCTATACATTAGTTTTATTACAACTAGTAGTTTACTCTTTGTGCTGCGTTTAGCTTAGTTGGTAGAGCTTACGCAGCTCACCCTATTGTCGTGGGTTTAATCCAGACAACAACAATGTGCTCTCTCCATCATTTCTCCCTTTTCTACACTGTCGGAACAAAAATATGTAATTATTTATTTATATATATACATACACACAATGGTTATGGGACAAAGTTTAGCTGAAAATACTGTTAAAAGAGTGATTGGGAAGTTAGAAGTATCCTCAGAGCTACAGAGCCTTCCTAAAGAGTTTTTTACATGGAGGTTTATGTGCACTTGTATTACTGGTTCTGATTGCCCTAGAGAGAAGATTTCTCTGAGTAGTGTTGCTTTTTGGCTCAAAATCACACACCGCTCATTGCCCACTCCTGTTCTCCTCACCTCAGTCTAAAACAGTCCCTCCATGCTGCTGCCAGGAGCTGTACATGACTAATGCATCCCACACTCTATCACAACGAGATCTGAATCCATGTCTGAGGTTAGTGCCAGAACAGGAGCATTCACCTCAAGGCCCTGTGGATTATAACTGTTGTCATCAGTCGCTCAAGTCACAATCACAGGCTATATAGACAGTTCAAAGGGACAGGGGTATTTTAGTAGTATTTGAGGTATATAGTAGGTGCTTTTTCACTGTTTTTTTGTTGCATTTCAGTAAACAGACACGAAGGTTTGAATACATATGGGTCATAGGTTTAGCCACATACCTTGTTAAAGTGGAGAGGCTCTACTAGTTCTCTGCTCCTACAGTGTGGTCAGTAGGTTCATATCACAACTATATATGTTTATATATAAATGTAATAGCTATAAAAAGTTGGGGATAATTGACTTTTGGTTGAAATTACAGAATGTTTACCTGGTTCTACTTAAATACCAAACAAGAATAAGCAATGCACAAAGATAAATCATAAACATGTAATTTAGTAATATTATATCAAAATAGCTTCTGTAAAAAATTAGGTACATCCACCAAAGTAATGTTGGTTCACATGACTACCTACCACCTACCTATCTCTGGGCTTCTTAATGTTCTCTTTAGGTTGACTGAGGTTAGGTAGAGGTGCATAGAAAGTGTTTAGAGGCAGAGGTGAGGAAGTGGACAGAAAAAGGAGTCTTTTAGTGCGACATCTGAGACATCTGAGTGTGTGCTGATCCACTGCAGGAGACCAGGGTCCTGTTACAGAGAAACTCGAGTCAGGTCCACACAATCTGACCATCATCTACCCCTCTCTATACCTCTTCTACTCTTCTACCTCATCTAACCCACTCTATACCTCTTCTACCTCCTCTATACCTGTAGAGACACACAGCAACTGACAGCCCTGAGCCACTTCCTGATTCTGAATCTGTTTCCTGTCTCTGCAGCTGCTTCTGTCCTCAAGACGTGGTGGAGGAGGCCGTGCTGCTGCTGCTCATCACAGAGTCAATGGTGAGACACGTGGAAGAAATGATTAGCTTCAGAATAACTTGCATTATATTTTGCTCTGTGCCTTGTTCCTTCACATTATTTGCATTATTTTATTACAAACGGTATCATATTTACTTGGGTTTCAAACTATACAGAACAGTGCAAAACAATTGTTAATTTTTAATATTTGAGAACAATTAGCTGGAACTGATTTGCTTAACCACATACAATTCAAAATCATATTCTGCAGTATGAATAGTGCACTCAAATAAAAACAACCACACAATTGACTGATAACTTCAGTTTTAGATTTGAAGATGTGGTGTCATGTGTTCTTGTCTCATTTTGCTCTTCCTCTCCCTGTAGACTACCGCAGAGGCAGTGATCAGCCGGACGCCGGATCAGGCTGAGGCTCGACAGTCCAGTCTACAGGATGCCTCCTCTGTGTATGACCTGCTCACTATAGGGATGGCCAGGAGGGGGCAGTATGGCATGCTCTCTGAGGTTAGACTTAGAGTACAGTACTTTAGAGGACACTGATATAATGTAATAATATGAAATACAATCATATAATAATACAATACTCGAAACAGAAATATTTTTAGTAGTTATGAAAGTTGTATTTTGGAATAGTTTGACAAACTACTGAGCCATGTTCAAATATTTATATATACATCAACATATATATATTATACAGAGTCTTATAATCTGAGTAAGGAATCATAGTAAGTATCCTCTAAAACCATAACTGCTGCATCCATCCAAAAATAATTTCCAAACTAATCCAAATGGCTTGGTGACGTCATGTGTTTTTTGTCATACTGCAGCTGTCATTCAATAGGCTCCTAATTTGGAGAAAATAGGCCTGATTTTTCCACTCTTTTAATGCGTATCCTCACATGTCTAAGAGATAGTCAGAGTTACACACAATGCACATGGCTTATTCATTTATAGACGTTATAGTGCTTACACTACATTTGATTTGACTGACAGATCTATTGTCATGCATTGAAAACACCCACACTGTACATGTCTTTGTGGTAATAGTGATGTAATGCATTCCTAAGATGCTTTTAACATGATGAGAAATACCTGACCTTGGCCTTAATTTTAACCTAAACCTTGACCTAACAGTAAAGGAAACTCAATAACACAGTCTGAACCATTAAAATGCCCGGGTCAGATGTCCCTGAACTGTCCTCATGTGGACATTTGCTAAAACCAACACTGTCTCTAGTCAAATAAGCAAGCAGTAAGATTTTCTATAGAGCATTATGCATTCTAGAGAAAATGCCCTTTAACCAATTCCAATTTTTATAATTATTTCAACAGTCAAAACCACATCATCACATTTGTCTCTCTACTATGGGCCTTAGATGGGCTGTACCCTAAACAATGCTCAGTTAATTGCAGTATTGACACCGAAACAACATGAACTAATCACTGATAATAATTTATATCCAGTACAAATTTTCCTTTATATAATCATTATTTAGCAGGCTATAACTTTAACTTGGAACTTTTTTGTCATTGTACAGAAACACACGTCAGTATCTTGAGCTCATCTTTGTCATGATCACAGTTGCAGAGTGCAGGGCAAAAGCCTGCGATCTGAGCTCTGTGTTTTTAAATGAAGGTCCTTATCGCCGGGACACAGGGATTCATGTCATTTGTCCCAATCATCTTTCATTGTCCTTTGACTCTCCGCTTTACAGTTCCTCAAAACAAGGACATTGTTAGTTCATTTAATATGTTTTTTTTTTTCTCTGTTTTTATAAAAGGAAAGAAACTTCTGTAAGATGTCATTATATAGTTATACTGGTAACCATGACTTAACTAGGTATACCTACACAGGAGCCTAAACTACCACTAAAGCACGGCTTACCAGGACTAAAGTAGGTCTAAACAAAAAAATATCTAAATTTAGCCTTGCACTGGTTTGTAAATTAGGCTTGTCCAAAATCAGACTGGTTCACAGATAGTAACGGGCAGGAGCTCATAAAGTTGGCCACACATACTGTAGACTGGTGCATTGGAATGCATTCATGACCAGTGATGGCTCCTTATAAAACACATGTTGTCTCCTAGCTCATTAATCAGCTCCTGTAAGCGGACTCTGGTTCTTCATATCTGACTGGGGAGCAGACACAAGTACACAATTATTTTGTAGCTATTTTAAATAGAGGAATAGTGCTAGAGATGTCCTTTTCACATATACATGTGTGACTTCAGGAGGTTGGTGGTTCAACCCCCTCACCTCAGTTAATACTGTCATTATATCGGCGAAAACAGCGTGTCGCCGATATTATGGAATCACGTCGGTGTTCGTCCGCGTCCGCGTCCGCGTCCGCAGATCCTAGCTGTGAACGCGATAACTCAAAAACGAAT
>JAVQKC010027767.1:0-37672 GCA_036025475.1 Philypnodon macrostomus | reverse complement strand
AAACTGCTGAGCGGATTAGGATGAAATTTCCAGGGAAGGTCAGGAAGGACACAAGAAACAATTGATTCGATTTTGGGACTGATCCAGATCACCGTCTGGCATCTGTTAGCAACTTTACTTTACTATTGAAATAGTCAACATGGTTCTCGATTATTAAATGTGTTTGTGATATTGTGCAGCCCATACCAGTAACAGTATGCTGACCCTTTGTTAATCTGCTCAGTATGCTTTGACAGGATTTGCAGAGTGTCCCTGAATGGTGTTAGTTCTACTGAGGAGGCCAAAAGGACAAGACTAAACATACAAAGTCATCATTATTAACACCACATAAATATAATATAACATTCAAAACGTATTCAGACAAATAAATGAAGTTTCTGCAAATAGCTACATAATGGTTTTGAATCTAAATATTACAAGAGCTTGTATTAGATTACTCTGTGAATGTGCCTGCCCGGTTGTGACCTCTCTCATGTGTCCCTCTCACATTAACACAGGGGCAGCTGGAGTTAATTGAGCTGGATTATTTGTATACAGCTATTTAGTAGTTAGAACCTAGGGGTGGACGATATGGCGTTAAAAAATCAAATTGTGATTTGAAGTTACGACGATCTGCTAATCTGAGAAGATCATTGAATTGTGATCCAGTGCATTCATTTACCAGTGTTCGTATTAGTGTTACCAGTGTTCGTATATACCAGTGTTCGTATTAGTGTTAGTGTTATGATGAACACTGGATTGGATGTACTTTGAATTTGTAGATAAAATGGTTTCATGAAGAAGTAGTGTTCTATGTAAGGCAAAATAATTCAACTAAAAATTGTGATCTTGTTGATATTGTGATATTATTTTTACCATATCGCCCACCGCTATTAGAACCTATACTGTTCTTTGTATGCTGTTTCTCTAAATGCACCTTAATAGTCTACATCACCAGCCTGTTTTACCTTGCAGGGATGAGGGTCCACTCCGTATGTTTCCAGGCTTTGGGCTCTTTGGAGCATGTTCAACTCGGCTAATGCTGCACACTGGCCCCTATGGAGAAATACATTGAAATTATAATAGATTGATATAAGTTGTATACATTAGGGCTGCACAATTAATCAAAAGCTTGTGATTCTTGTGGAAGTCTTCTGTGTTAGTGTTAAAATCAGACTTAAATGTGCTGTGAACAGAATCTTGGTTTGTAAACAATCTTGCAAATCTAAATAAATCTAATAAATAAAAAATAATTCGATTTTTTTCCCACAAAATCGTGCAGACCTAGTTTACATTACTTGATTTTGCAAATAACAGACAGTCACAACTCCATCACTACCTCATCAGCAGAACCATCTCTCTCCCACCTTCCATCAGAATTCACGAACCATCACACTTTTTCAAATTTGCCCATAAAATCTACACAATCCTGCCAAATTTCACACACCGGGGTCAGATCCATAGTAAACCCACAGCCTGTGACATCGACATATTTTTGACCAATTGGAAAATTCAACTGCAGTACCACCGTTTAACCTGAGGGGTGTTTTTGCTTCAAGGTTTAGTTACTCTTTAATCAACAGAAAATAACCAAATGTTTATACAGGCTTTCAGTTCTGTTAATACCTGTACGAATTTTGAGTATATGGCAAGATTGGTACATCGTCTATATCTGCAAATTCAGTTTATACAGGCTTTCAGTTCTGTTAATACCTGTAAGAATTTTGAGTATATGGCAAGATTGGTACATGTGATCTGTGTAATTCTTGCTGGTGCACTTTACATACTTTTCATTTCTCTCATGTTTAGATTTGCGTTCTCATTCATCTAAGTGCTGCCCACTGCATCCAATGAGTGATGCTTGGTGTCACCACAGAAGCTGACACTAATAAATCAAACTGCATACATTACATCTGTCTTTTGATGTGCTGAAAAATCAACTCAAACATTGAATATGAAGTAACATTAACGGCCTTGTAATATATCACATCTGGTCTCAAGTCAGTGAATACATGCTGTTAACATTTGGACTATTTTGGAGACCACTAACTTGGCCTCATTTGTGTTTGTGCAGAGGGGAATGAAGGATTATCTTTTGATGGTTCCTAATCCCGGATCAGGCACAACATCTCCAGGGAACCCTCATATACAATGAGATGTAGTACTGAGCTTAACATAGAGGGGATATTTCAACTTCTGGGTGAAACTGGTACTAAAACAATCAGCTATGTTGATGTCACAAAACATACATAAGACACATAGAGATTGAGAAATGTATTGAGCCAAACCTGAATTTACATAGGTATAAAACAGTACAAACCCATGCAAGACTGAGCTGAGGACTGTATCAAAATCTTTCTATTTGGCCAAAACACTATTTTTTGTGATGGATATTGCATTTGCAGATATAGACTATATTAAACTGGTTCTGAGGGACTATCGTCCACTAATCAAAAAGCCTTTTCATTTTCACCTCAATTCCAGAGTCTTTGAAAAGTGACATATACATCTTTTTATTCATTATTATTACAGTATTGTATGATTGAATAGATTAAAAAAATAATGCACAGTTCATCGTGGGAGTAATAATGATAATTTATGGCTTATCGTTCAGCTGCACAGCCTCAGTCAACAAGCAGAACATGGTTATTAGTGCTTCATTCAATATTACATTAATCTCTCCTATCTCCTATGATATATCAAAGTTTTTAAATCAACTTTTTAACTGTGTTCGAATGAATGGATTATCTTTTTATGAAATATTACATTCAAATTAATAATTAGAATTTCAAATGTATCTCTCAAAACAGTACCCAATTTGGTCAAATTAAACTAATTTGAAGGTTGAGAGCTGGAGCATACTCCTCTAGACTGAAAGCTATTCCCAGTGTCCACTATTCCAAGCGCTGTTTAAAAGTAGAGCCTACAGTGTTCTCATCCCGAGGCAAAGAAGAAGACTTGGGAAACTAAGAATGAGGTAGGCCTATTGTTAACTATTAGACCTTTTATGTGGTCTGGTCTATTTGATATTAAGAAATACCATGTCTAATTCTATAATAGTAGGCTCTAATAAGGGGTAATTATACTTCTCCCATAATTCTCCCCAGATGTGTGGCGCCCCCTGGCTGTATGGCACCCTATGCCGCCACGTGCCGGCTCTGTTTCAAAATAAGAAACAAAATTCAAGTACTTCCAGATTTTGATTTTGTGAAATTGGCAAAATATTATTAATTCCGATATATCGACACAGCAGCCTGCAATATCGATTATTATCGATATCGAGTATCACCAAAAAACACAATACATACGTTTATGTACTTTTGGGATATTATATTTACATGTATATATTCTTTTTAGCTTAATTTTTTATATATATCTATCAACTGCCTCTGGTTTTCTTTTTGGGTTCAGCTCATATTTCTCCCAGTTCCGTGAAATCCTGTCCGGGCTAGGAGTCGGAAATAAATCATTCATGCACAATGCTTAGCAAAAGAATGCTCCATTTTTATTTTGCAAACAGCACTCTGATCCAAAACCGTTGTATTGAGAATGACAGAGCTTTTATGTTATTGCCTGCAGAGTGGATATTATCTCCACTGCCTGCCGCATCAACATCAAACTCTAAACAAGGACTAGTCATTGCGTATTTAAAGCTGCACTACCTGATTTTGTGAAACTGTACCTTCCCTCAACCCTCTGTCACAAATAGCTGAAAATAAACTGTGAATTCCTGCCTTTACATTATTCCTGATAGATTCCTGATAAATAGCGGATGTATCGACCAATCAGGGTGTACCTGTGCTGTGGAAGTGCGTAATTGGTTAAAAAAACATGACCCTGGCTCTAAAACAAAAACCCTTTTATACAGCCCACAGTGGGTCTCGGAGTCAACTTTATTCTCAGATGATTCTCTCTGGTATGCTGTTCTATTGACTGAGTAATAGCTTTTCATTCAAATACAAAGCAAAACTATCAGGAAGTACAGCTTTAAGAGATGTCAGTGCTGGATGTATACCTGAGTTCAGTTTTGTGGATGTCCATGATCTTCCTCTCCAGTTTGAGTGACTGTTTGGGAAAGAGTTTAAAGTCTCTGATGTAGTCTGAAGGGTGCTCCTCTGAGTCGTATTCTCCGAGCTCCGCTATAGAGACAAAGGAAAGACTGTGTTCTTCTGTGTGATCATACTGTATTTGATTGGTTAAAGTTAATGTACGGGTGGGCAATATGGTCAAAATATAATATAATTGTATTAAGCCAAGATCAGAATTTCAATTTACTATGAATAAACTATAAACTATTAATGTAGTACATCCAATCCAATGTTACTGTTATATTACTGAATACTCTAAGCCCAACACACTCCGGGGCTTCATTCTTTTTCAACTCTTCAAATTGTGACATTATTCCTTCTGTTTTATGTTCTGCTCTTGGTTTAGGCTGATAATTGTTGATTAAAGATGGTAAAACTTTAGATGTGGATAGGCCTACATTAGTGCCATCCATGCAATGTAGCTACAAGTCCAGTTCACCTCAATTTTATTAAAAGCAAAACATGTGTCGAAAACATTGCTACAAGCTTTTTGTTTTTCTCCAGTGAAAATGTCTTATGGTCTTGCCTCCATTTCGGAATGTAGAACTTTGAAAGGATCTATTTTCCTACATATGAACACTGGCATTGTTCAAGTGACGGCGAAGAGCAGACCAGATCGTCAATAACTTCATATCACAATGCGATTAACTAATTCACTCAACATAATTGCCTATGAATGAATGTGGTTGTGTGATTGGTGTTCGGTGGTGGTCGGAGGGGCCGTAGGCGCAAACTGGCAGCCACGCTTCCGTCAGTGTGCCCCAGGGCAGCTGTGGCTACATAATAGCTTACCATCATCAGGTGTGACTGGAGTGAATGAATAATACAAATATGTAAAGCGTCTTTGGGTATCTTGAAAAGCGCTATATAAATGGAATGTATTACATCAGAGCTAGAGACACTGCATAGTCCTACACACATCATTACGCTGATTGAATCATATGTGACTACCAGCCATGCAAAGGTATGCCAAATGAACAAGAAACCGTCGCTGGGCCAACTAAAGCAGAACCAATTTCGCCTTATGTTCATACATCACCAGGTTTTTGCTATTTTTATCTTGTGAATTCTTAAAACAATTTGAAAATCTATGCACGCTACACCAGTCACAGGGAGCATATTTACCAAATCCATCATTCTCGTGTTGATTGTCATCTTTCTCTGCTGTCACTTCAAGTTTTAAGTCTAGCATTTAGCGTGTAAATTAAAACTGCTGGCACCAAAAAATGCGAGCACCGAGCTGTTGTGACATTTCTGGTAAGACAGGTAGAGACAGATGCATCATTTTTGGACAATTTTCACACCGAGTAAATGTAATTGCGGCCCCTCTCACTCCTCTTTTCGCTAATAGTGCTGTTTTTGTTCTGGTGGCCTTCATGTTCTTTTAGACACATGATGTCTAAAAGCTCCCTTTAAGGTTTAAACGATTAAGTGCAAAATAGTCGTGGCAGTGCTCAAAAATTCAGTGTCATGGGTATTTAGCAGGAGCAGACTGTGCTTTGAATATCCAACCACAATGTCCTTTCAGTGTTAAATGTTAGGCCTGCTTTCCGGAGCATTTGTTAAGCTCTAGGACTTTTGTGTTCATATGAAATTAGTCCTGACATGCCCACAAGCTATTTTACAGTATTAGCTGAGCATTTAGCCACAGAACAATTCGACAGGTATTGTTAGCTTAAATGCATTTGTCTAAATCTGATCCATGTTTTTGGCAAACACCTTTCCTTCAAACAATACTAGAGTTACCATTGTTTTCACTGAGGAAAAACCCTTCTGCTTTTCTTCAACTTTAACTGCATTGCTTTGTTTAAACAGCTGAACCTCCCTGTTGTGCACGGACTTGCACCAAGCAAATCCCCAAAAAGTTTAGATTCCAGGCCAAACTGCTTTGTGGTAGTCATCTATTACGTGAATTAAGCTGCGGCAGCAAACACACAATTGAGGAAAGGTCTGCATCTGGAGTTGTGTTTATACAACTTGTTACATCGAGGGTGTGAATCTCGCTCACACACACAGGCTTTAACTCTCGCCTGTGTGTGAGTGAGATTTAAAGCAGGCTTAATAAATGAAATCAAACTGTCAGAAGCCCCGGCTCCACGCCCATTAAATGAAGTGTTTGTTCATCGGGCGGCCATATAACAGCCACTTTTACAATCATGTCTCCACACACAATAAAAGCCGGGCCTCTTCCTCCATATACTTGAGAAAACAGGCCCTCTCTCCTCCTCCTCACTCACTAGCACTAAGGCTGCTTCAACCGAAAAACACACTCTCAGGAAACCACTGTGGCAATAAATCTAGGATGACCCTATCAAGGGTGAGATTGCATTTCATTTCCTCAGAGTGAAATAGTGATCCTCCAGATTCACATGACGCTCTTCATTTCAATTTTGTGTCCTCTTATGATTCCAAAAATCATCCTCTTACCAGACGCTAAATATACTTTGTCATTACATTAAGGACACTCCTAGGGTGGTAGGACTTAAAATCTTCAATGTAGTCAATATACAAAATTCAAAAACGCACACACAACTTACCCAATCTGTGCTTAATCAAATGCATGCCTCTTAAATGTAAATCTGCAAATTTGGAAGTAAAATAGAAGTACTTATCGTGATCCCATTTAGTACATATACATATTTATGTTTTTATTTTGCACTTAAGGGACTTTTAGAAGAGAGAAAAAAGGAACTGAGGAAATGAGCTTGGTGCAAATTCAAATCGCTATGCTTAGTGAAAGGCTGCAAGGCTACAGTGAAAAGCAGAGTAGCAAAAGTGTTTTTAAATTATAAACATTAACCACCCCCAGAGTAAACTGTAAACTTTTATCAGAAATGGAACTCCTTTCTCCCTCAAGGTTAGCATTCACTGAAATGTCCCATGACCTCCACTACCTTAATAACATGTTGATCAAAATAACCTTTGTAGTTTTGAAACCTAACATCTAATCCAATCGCTATATAAGTTAACGCAACAGTACAATGCAGCCATGCAAAGTTTGGTAAGATAACATTGGTAATTTACATATACCAGTTTGCATTAAAAATATTATAAATCATATTATTTTTTTAATACAATTAACTCAATAAACTCCAAAAAGTTTTGACAATTTAGTCACCATTATTATGTTGGGCCAGTGTAGCTATCAGCATGGCATATTTACCTGCTGAAGTGGTATTTATTTTGTTTGTACCAAGTAAAGTGGCCAATGGGTGCATAGTATATCTAACTTGGGGCATAAAACCCCTCCATGTACATGATAACAACTAAAAATCAACATGAACAGTCATACTTCATCAAATACTAAACCTTGACTACTTGTACAATACTTGAACAATGCTTCTGCCAAACGGATATGTCTGAGCCCTCCCCCCTGCGCTCTTGTTCTCGCTGCACAGATTGACTAGTCATCTGTGAATCTCCCATGGCTTTCGCTGATAATTCATGATCACCCTGCCATAGAGCCACTGCATTCGATATGAATTACTAGAAAATGGCAAGCCGGGCATATCAATGGATGACAGGCTGGATGACTATGGCCTCGAGCCAGACGAGAGTTAATGCACAATGGCTCTTCCCCCGCGAACATCCAGTCACTATACCCCAGGAGTCGAAATACCAGTGTGGCACAAGGAAAGAAAGAAGAGGACAGGGGGGGGCACAACAGGACAATGTATGCCACCGTTTGAGATAAATGTTGTACTCAGACATGTTGTTAACCTTTGTCTGCTGCTATTTTTAACCCTGGAATATTTTCCCCCAATCAGGAAAGTCTCCGAGAGAGAGCGTTAGCTGACGCAGCGGGGGACTGGGTTGTACTAAATCAACAGAAATAACTACGCTTTTTTTAGGAATCCTTTTTGTTCTCTGATGTCTGATGGGTTTATGCACCTTTTAGCAGTCAAAATCAAGCACTTTCAAGGAGAGTTATTAATAGGCTAGACAGACAGTCACATTCATAGCAAAGTAGGATAGAAACCTCTCCCCCATGAAACAGTCTTCTTCCAAAATCCTAATTGTATTCTAAAAATGAGGCAGTCTATTTGCAGTGATTTGTTACTGCAATTAGTAGCTAATTTTTTTCAAATTGTGTTAATTCAGTGTGTAAATTGCACATTTTTAGAAATCTGCTCAAATATGCTGAAACAACAGTAATAAGTTGAAAACAACTAAATAGTAGTAACAGCAAGACTTAAACATCAAAGTGGAAATCCTGTGGCAGGAAGGAAAGACATAAGCCCACTTCTAAACATATGCCCTATATATATTTGTATCACGGATTATTTTATTGTGACCGACTCTTCACAAAACCAAAGTTATATTAAATTATTTTACTATAAACGTTGTGGCGCAGTCATTTCAAAACTATATTTAGGTTTCAAATAATAGGCTGAACAGACAGAATATATCATTAAGTTGTAACATCAATACAATATACGGTACATTGTGCGCAGATCTTGAAGGCCTATGCAATTTCACATAATGTATTTTGACATTATTGCGTTCATAATGTTCGACGTTAGGATGATTCATTTGAGCATGTACACATTACTAAGGACTTTTATGTTCTTGATAGCTTCACATATAACTTTTCCTCACAGAAATGTTCATTGTGTGTGTAATAATACATCCAATCTCCATGTCTGCTGTCTGCACTATCATTTTAAGTAATTTGCTTTATCAATATTTAGACCAAACTTCAAAATTGTAGTTGACATTGTAAGGTTTAAAAACCCACAGGAAATACTTGCATCTCCACCAACGACATTGTAACAAAACCACCCATTGCTTTGTATGTGTAGCTAAACTACAAGCTGAACAAACACAGCCTGCAAGCCTTCTCTTTGCAGTTATGAAGGAAATATCAAACACGTACACTCAAAAAAACACTATAGCTTTTTTATACATCCCTTTGTGCAATATTTGGATACAAAGACTTGTGTTGCCGCTCTCATTTTTTGGCATTTATACAGAAGGGCCTATGATGTTGACACCGACTTGCAGACCTAATCCCCTAAATCTGGCTTTCTTCGCTTTAAAGACTCAGATAACAGCGTGCATTCACTCACAGCAGGTATGCGCCCAGGCACCTGCCCCACCTTTGTTGTTGGTAGCTCCCTTTTTTTTCAAAATCTCCTTTCATTTGTGCAGACTGGGCGGTCGAAAGCGTCTCAAGAAGAAGAAAAAAAGATCCTACCTGTGTGACCTAGTTTGTGCTTGCAGGAAGTGCAGTTTTTATAGATCTGTTATATAATGCCACAAGGATGGAGAGTGAAATGGAGCATGGCTAATATGAACAAGGAGCAGATGACACAAAACTAAAGCACGGAGATAAACATTTGACACCGTTTGATGTTTTTTTTAAGATAACTTTCTTATGAGTGGTCCCAATGCATTCGCCAATGTTTGGTGACGTATAAGCTGGTTTGACTTCATGTTTTATTAAGATGATTTTTGTTAGTTTTTTGAGCCCATGAGTGAGTGGTTGTCTGGCAACATATAGGTGGCAGTGTATGGAATTAGAATGTGTAGTCCAACATGGCAGCATATGTATCCAAGAAATAAAAAGAGTCATTGCAAATTCTAGATAGTATGTGTTTACCATTAGTCACAAAAGTATGATCCATATGTATCAGTCTGGATTTACAAATACTAAAGGTTTTGAAAAAAATGGTGGACTGTAAAAATAACAGACTTGTGTAAATTGAGTCACAGTTTAGCATGTTTAAAAGAGAAAATGGAACAATTAAGGTGTTACTAACTCATGCATGGCATCCAGTCTAGTTTAGCCTTTAGCTGTCTTGTGACTGAATTCACTCAGATAGGATCGTTTCTTCATTCATCACTGAAATGGATACCAAGTTGTAGCTTCTGTGTCATTTTACCTATGTAGCATGTTTTTTTATTGGCACTGTTCCACGAAACTTGTTTAATCAACTCTATAAAAATGCTAAAATAAACCGTATGTGCGCAGATAAAATGATTTTCTTCTTTTCATCATTGGTAGCAGTTCCGTTTGAGTTCCAACAAATTTATAAATTTTGTCAATACAACCTCTGGCTGCTGCTTATTTTCCCCACTGGTCACAAGAGTCAAGCCGGGAGAGGGCCAGAAGAAAAAAACCTTTTCACTTGAGCTGTCAATGAGCATTTCAAAAGAGCATGCGGGGAATGTTTTGGGTGAAAACGATAACGTGATTATCCTTTCTCCTGGCGAGGGACAGGAGGTAATTATCAGGTAGAGTTAGCGTAGCGGGGACTCGGATGGAAGCAGATCAGAAGAGCCAGGATGTAGGCCCTCAGGGCAGGACCGGCTCAAGGTGAGTGGCATGTGGATAGAATCAGATACTTATTTTCTTCTGAGCTCACATTCCTTTATTGACGGATGGGCAAATATGCATTCTTACAGCCTAAGATCTCTCACATCAAGTGCAACCCAAAACCATGACTTTCTGCATACCAAAGTAGTATTCCTTTTTAAGAAATTGAACAGGGCCATTCAAACTGAGCCAGATAAAAACAAATATTCTACAAAATACCTTGGTAACATTCAAACACCTCCTTTTAATGATTCCCACAGCACAAAAAGTCCTAGTTTAGACCTGATTTATTCCTGGTGTTTACCATGTTTATAACTGGTTTAGCCCTGAGTTGGTTTGATATGTTTAAACATTTAAAACTCAAAATGGTTTTATCCCAGATTTTTTTCAAAATATTGTAGCCTGTGTGTGGACAGTGACTTTTACATTAGAATAGATAGATTTATTTGGGGTAATTTATTATTTTCATCAAGTGTATTTCTGCATACCAAAGTAGCGCTCCTTTATAAAGCAATTCAGGACCGTTGAAGCCGGGCCAAATCAAAAAACTATCCTTCAAATGCTTCGCTAACGTTCAGACTCTTCCGCATTATTGAAAAATTCCTAATGCACAAAAATACTCGACTTGAAAGCTAATAGGATAGCCCGCTCCATGGCAATCCATCAAATTGTACAGCGGCACAGTCTGGTTTAAAATAAAACCAGGAGGGAAATCTATCACGGAACAAAACGGCAAGAGCGAGAAAAAGACAAAGTCCAAACTGAAAAGAAAGCTCTCAAAATAATGTGCTTCAACTGTCTATCTGTAATCAATGCCTGGCGTACAAGCTTGTGATTTTGGGTTACTTTGTTTCACTCTACAATGGGAACTGAAAAGGGGGGAGAGAAACATAATCATAATCATTAAGTAGACATAGCAGCATCAGTGGATTTGATGGGCACGTAACAGACGGGAGTGTTTTGTGACAATACTTGTAATTACATCCAAATGCACTAATCAAAAGTGGAGAGAAGGAAGCAGCAAAAAAAGAGCCTTTGGGGTTGTCATCATGAGACAATTAAAAACCACTGATGCTCTCTGGCAGCTCACGCATCTGGAGCCAAAGCTAGTTCACCACGCCTGGTGATGTCCCAGGTACTGGTAGCACGCAGTGATCCGATTTAGGTGAAAATTGAAAATGTACCTCTGGTCCGATGTGCCGGCTTTTGACAGAGTACATGGAGTTATGAAGGCCCACTGTTCACAAAAAGCAGCAGTTATGAACCTCTAGGGGAACTGGACTGTGACATTGTATTTGAGAGTTGTTTCGCAGCGTAGGGTAATACCACGAGGCGTCTTCAATAAGTTCTGTGTCGTGCTCCAAGGGTAAAAATTACTAAGGGCTCGGCAACCTTGGTGCATCACAGCTCTTTATGGTATTTGTGTGCTGTTAATAAATTCAACACATTCATAATCTGCATATTGGGTGCATTCTTGAATAAAGAACGGCGTTGATGCTGCTTTTTTGCAGACTGATAAATAAAATAGAATAGAAAAATAACCCTCCACGGTAACTCACCTTGTGTACAGTGAAAGCAAAAGAGCAGAAGCAGGAGGCAGCGGGGCATCGGACACCTCCACAGTGCAGATGCCATGGTGTGTTGTATGCTAATGGCAGCTAAAAAGGGTTGTTTGAGGTTGGGGCAGGGTAAGAGCAGAAGGCTGGAGAGATGTCAGCGATCGGTGGTTCTCGGGAAAGCATTCCCAGTCATCTTCTCATCTGGAAAAGAAAAAGACCAGAACGCATTTTGAGTACAGGATGTTTATCACTTATATTGGCGTGATTCATTTGTCAGACTTGTGCACACATATTGAGTGCTTCAAAGGTGCAACAAAGGAGAGAAATCTGTAAAAAAAACTCATACTGGCATACAAATTGAAGCCTCTGAAAAGGGGTTACAGACAATGCTAAAAGAAAATAGCAATAACAAAAGACAAATTATCAAAAAAAAAGTAAGCCAATAGTTGCTAAGCTTGAAAGCACTTAATCATCTTGCATAGAAATAAATGACAGCCTTTAATAATTAGCATTCTAGCTAACACGCTGGATGTTCACCTTCTTCACTTAGTTTTAATTTCACATTTTTATTAGGTTTGTGCACATGTGTATAGAAAGCCTTTTTTCAAATCGCTAGTCAAGCAAGAAATGGGAATGTGAGCCCGCATCCTGGCAGGGGTTTGATTGAGTAAACAAAAGGGGAGGCTTCACCAGACAACTCTTAGAAATATTAAAAACTTGTCTTCTCTTCTGTTTATGCCAGGGCACCGCCAGCTAACACAAACTCGTGGCACTTAAGCAGCAGCGTTACTACTGGATGTTTACACTCATTCTTTCACCTTCCCCATTTGCTACCCACAAGCCCCTTTGGGAGAAAAGGGCTGTCGCTCTGGCAACATGCTTCTACAGGACACCATTAGAGACACAGCTGCTTTGTGAACTACTTTTGCTCCCCCCCCCTTCCTTATATCAAGAGGGTGGCATATAAAACGCAGGGATTTTGTCTCGAAAAAACAGCAAAAGGTTAAAAAAAAGCCCAGAGACTGACTCGGAAAGCAGACAGATATAAGCAGCTTACTCAAATCAAACAGAGGAAGGATGTGTGGTGTCATACGTGAATGCTACAAACACATATGCCTTGTGTATACCACGGAGCGATAGTGTGGTTCAGTCTGGTATGGCACACGTTGATTTGTGTTTTCATTGTCACAACATGTTAAAAGGAGACAAAAAGAGATGAGAGCAATGTTTATTGACAGGGAAGCATCAATCAAGTGAACAAAGAAATGAAAAGACAAAAATGCCACAAAGCTTGTCATATTATGAGGTTAACCGTTATGTCCATTTTGATTCCGCACAGACACTATAAGCCTTTGAATTTGCTAATCTAAAAATAAAAGACAATTCAACAGTTGTCATTTTAACACTGTCCTTCAATCTTTAGCTTGCAGATCTATCCTAATAGGCCTACATATTTCATTTTATACAACAAATTAATTTACCCATTTACTCAATTAAAAAAAACATCAGTAACAATAAAGAATAAACTGCCAATCAGAGAAAGCCTTGCACCAAGCCCCTCCCATTATAAAGAAATCATTATGACTGACTGTGTAGCAATGATTTTTAGATTTAACTTGAATGTTCTACTTCTAAACAACCTCATTGCCAAAGAACTGAATCGGTTTGGCTGGTCAAGCTTTAATCTTACTTTTTCACTAGTAGCATTTATTTGGCCCCATCAAACCACATCCACTTGGATTGAAAGACTCACAAGACATCAGCACTTTTGTTTTAAGTACAATCAGGAGTCATTAAGCAACACCACTGCATTAATTACAACCAGACTCTTCTATTCTAAAGCGGGCTGTACCAAGCTGACCTTTACTGTACTTGATGGAAATGCGGCATGCCTGTACAAACATACAGAGGCAGATACTATACAAGGCGGAGGTGCACAAACAGCGAAAGGCAACTAAATTTATGCATCCACACGCTCTTGTTTATTCCCCCGTGCCTGTCACGCCATGTGTCCCCTACTGCATACATGACGGCACACCGTCTCCCTCAGTCGCCATGCAGAAGAAATAGCTTCCTCTTCTGCATGTTCTCCTCCATGGCCCGCCCGTCAACTACCATGATTATTTTATAATGAACCTAAATTTGAGCAGCGCAGCAGTCGGGTCTGATCGCTCTCCAGGCCTCAGCTAATGTGGCTGGGATATTTTTGGTAGCATGAAAAACCCCAAGAACATGGGAAGATTTCACTTTAGCATAGGGGGTAATAATTGAGGGTGCTATTAAAAGTCATTATATATACAGTATGTATATTGTACTGTTCAAAGCCTTGATGAAAAAGAACAACATCAACATGAAGCAACAACATGTTGGGCTAAAATCAGTGTGTTGAGTTTCAGACTCAAAAAACTCACACAATCGAGTCTAAAACAGAGCTCAACAAGATCTAAACCAAGATTAAACCACATATCCTAACCAGGAACCAGGTCTAAGGAAGACTAAATCAGGTCTGAAATGTCTAAACCAGGTCCAAACCACAACTGAACCAGGTCTAAACATGACTAAATCAGGTCTAAACATGACACAAACAAAGCAGGAATAAACTAGCGCTAAACCAGGACTAAACCAGGATTAAATCAGGACTAACCTGGATGCAAATGTATAATGTATTTGGACATAGCATTTCTACAGTTCTGTGAACAACCCTGCTCAGACTGTATTTATTTTCATTTGAGGTCATCCTGGCCTCTGCAGCACGGTGTGTGCCCGGGAAACGCACATAAAGCTAGCTCATAATTTATCTGTTAAACTTGGGTGGCTTTATAAGAAATGTGTTTGTATTTGCCAGTGGCGCCGGACCAGATCAGATAACACTGGACTGGAAGGTGCTTGCTCTGAAGTAGAAATGCTGTGTCCTCTGTGACTGTTAGGCTCATTATGGCTTTATAACTTTATTTTTGTGAAACTCAAAGCATCCTTGAGATATTCTTTTCTGGTAGTATAATAAAAGCTTTGTCTTAGAAACCAGGGTATTTGCAAGCCCTGTCTTCAAAGAACAGGTGTTATGAGCTATGAGCTGTTAAAAGTAGCATTGTCTCAACTGTTAGCGACGTTAGCCAAGCCCAGAGAAATAAAGATGGCTGCCTATTATGGATCAGCAATTTTTGTAAAATTATTACAAGGTCACCAATTGTCACCAATGTTTGTTCAAAACTAACCAAAAAATTTACAATCAAACAACCAGGGACTAAAACAAGTAAAGTAATTGTTTACATTTACTTTACATGGTTTTAGTTCCTGTCTGGTTGTGCCTGTGTGGTTTTTGGTTAAAGTTTATGCTTGAATTTGATTGATTGATTAATTGAGTTATAAGTTAAAATACATTTTTGCAGAGACCAAAATAGTTAGCTTACCATGGGTATAATACAGCAAAGTGCTAGCTGAACATTTCCATAAATGTACCCTACTAAGTAACCTATAGAGTACACTCGTTCATTTTTTCTGACCAATCAACCACAGCTGTACCTTATATGGCACCGCCCTCCTTATAATATAATTTAATTAATTCAGATTTTAAAAAATGTGTCTGTTTTCATGGTTTCAATAGTTCCATATATGCACATTTGCTGTGTTTTAGTGAATAGACGCATCCATGAAAACTGTCCAAGCTGAAAGGCCAGTAACACGCTACTTGACACATGTTAGGCACACAACAAGAAAGCTAGCTAACAAACTCCTCCAAGTAGTGAGCAGCTATATTTAGCAGCAAATACTTACAGCTCTGAAACTTCTGCAGAACTTTTATATGAACATCCCAGCCACTAAAGCAAAGGGGAACTGAAAAGAGCCTAATAGAAGCAGCTCAAATGAAATTAAAACAATGCAGCGGCCCGAGTTCAATATTTGGCTGATATCTCTGGAGACGCGCGACTTTAGCTCCCCGCGCGTCCCGTCATTTATCATGGCTGAGTATGAGGCGGCCCGGGGCACGTGGGGGACTATAATGACGGTTGACAGGAGGAGATTGCAAACTGTTGGGGGGGGGACAGGCCCCTGCCCCTGTGGCCTGCTGAGCCCATTCTAGACACCAGTGTGGCAGAGGTTGAGATATGACAGGGCAATAAGAATAAGGAAAGCAATAATTCAATCACTTCAATTATATTTTAATTTGAAAGCGCTATCAATTTTAATGGATGATTCTTTTGGCCTGACGAGGTGCAGGCTACAAGTATCCTTAATTATTAAAGCCAGGATATTATTTAATGAAAGACTACATAGCTGGTCTTAATCAATTATACGTGAATAGGGCAAGATTTTGAATATATATTAATTTGACTTTCCAGACCTTACCTTAAATTAGTTTTTGTTTCACTACTTTGTATAAAATTTGTAAAAAATTGCATTGCATTAGCCTAGCACTGAATAAACCAAAAAAGTTATATTAAAATGTAAAGAAAAAGTTACAATTACTGACAGTGCATTCGATCACTTGTTTAAGAGCTTTAACAGCAGAATCTAGACAGAAGTTCCAAACAGGTTTAGAACAGGTTTAGAGGCATGTTCTAATATGACGTAATGGCTGTGTATTTATAGAGACAAATGGTTTCTGTTTAAATAAATAAATGCAGTGAATGTCCAGTAATTATGTTGTTGTTTGTTGGGGCTATGTTTAGGACCAGGATCTCCAAATCTTAAAACTGAATGTCATTTCTCAAGTTCTCCAAAATAAAATAATCCTTTGTAGTATTGAATAAGTAAAACGCCAATACCTACTATATTACATCTTAAAAATGAGCTTGCATTAGCAACCCATCCACAAGATTGTCATCGAAGGCAACACTAGACTCATGATCTAATTTCAGCTTATCCCTGTGTGGCCTGGCTACTCTCTTGTCTCCACCACAACATGGCCTTAACTAGAGCCTGGCACTGACTAGAACTAAACCAGTCACCAGGGAGCGAGACACTGAGCCACCCCTGGAGCTCCATTTTCCCTACAGATCCCGAACGCACCATGGTCCCGCTGAGAAACATGCCTTCTTTTTCTTCTTTAAGCCAACGGGGGCCACGGGCAAACTCATCTTCCTAAACAGTGTTTTTGTTTGCCGGGATTTCTGGCCTGAAACGGCTCGGACCCCAGATAAAAGGATTATGTGATTAACATTAAGATGCTGACAGACGTTTCATAATATCACATCGGGGGACAGGGGATGATGTTTATAGGCGGTGAGTTGAGATGTTGTCACGCATTAAATTATTTTAAAGGACGTAAGTGAGGCATCCGTCGAGACTATGTTTAGGAATTATATACAGCAGAGCCCCACTTTATTAAACTGGGGATGTAAGGCAAGACACTCTAGGTAAAGTATCTACACATGACAACTGTTGCTATGCTGTGCTATTTAAGATTATCTAAAGTCTTAATTTCAAAAGCGATATCAAAATTAGTTTTTCCTCACATTTGGAATAAAAAATATTCACTTACAAGTACCACATTTTTACACTCTTGTTTTTACATTTGCTGAGATGTCCTTCCCACCCCAACGTATAAGGAATTTTCCCTTCCTTATTTCCCCAAACCATGGCAAAAATGGCAGTCTTATGTACCAAAACACTACATCAAGATAGCCCATCCATTTTCTTTCTTTATCAACTAACACAATGCAATTTTATATCTTTCGCCATCCAGTGCAATATTCTGGTATATATGAGCCCATTTCCATACTAAAAAAATATATATATATATCAATTTGTCCCTATTCACCTGTAGTGCCTATCCTTAAAGAGTTAAGTAAGGTGTCCATTGACACTACACTCAGAAATTATATACAGCAGTCTCCTCTTTATTAATCTTGGGATTTAGGAATTCTTGTTACTAGACCAGGAATTTTCACACAATGTATATCATGTTCCGCGGAGACAGATCTGTCTAAAAAATGCTATGACAAACTGTCACCACCTACACTTAATCTAATGAGCTCAAGTTTAATATAGACCGTAACGCCGCTGAGTAATAACGTATTCATTTTCATGCATTTAAGATTTTCATACTATAAAAACCTATAGTCCCTTAGGTTTTCCCATTACCAGTTTATTTTTTTACAGAGATTTTAAAAATGATACAAAAACATGCACAACATCTGTTTTCCTTTTGTCTGCTATGCGTACACAGCACAACCCAGTGCGGACATTCATCATTGGTTAAGATAACAGGGAGAGTCACAGACCATGCGTATGCCACACTTCATGCTTGGTTTCACATTCCCACAGAACTACCGTTGTGTCCTGGGGCAAGGCACTTTGTCCACCTTGTCTATGCATGAATAAATGTGTGAGATTAGGTGTGTGTTTGGTGGTGGTTGGAAAGGCAGTACTGAAGGTGTGGGATGGCTGCCACATGTCAGTCTGCCCATGTCCAGCTGTGGCAACGTATTGTACAGTATAGATCAGGGTGTAACTGGGGAGTGAATGAATAATGGACTCAATTAAAAAGTCATTAGGGTGACTTGAAAAGCATGTATTTAAGCTTGTAAAAAGCATGAATTTAAGTTTTTCTTGCTATAAAAGTCCACAGTCCCTTAGGTTTTCACGTCCTATTACCAGTTTATTTTTCACAAAGATTTAAAAAATGATACTAAAACATGCACAACATCTGTTTTCCTTTTGTCTGCTATGCGTACACGGTGTAAAACCAGGCACAGACATCTATCATCAGTAAAGATAATGGGGAAAATCACAGGCCACAGTATATTTTTCACATCCATCTGATAGGAATAATAAGCAAGCGCTTAAAAGAAGACGCCAAGCAATTAAAACATAATTAAAACAAATGGATAGAAGGAGACAGCCCACATGTTTTAGGCTGAAATACAAGGCGGGTGTATATGCGTCGGGCCAGGCTCAATGGATGTGAGGCGCCTTTGACAAAGCTTTCACTCCAAGCTGGAGAGGCGTCCTGGTGAAAGAGGCACTGAGACAAGGGGGCAGTTTGGGAGGTTTCTAAGCCGACAGGGACTAAATGGATGGGAGAAGGGAGGAGAAGAATGGTCCGGGGGAGAAAGGAGGGGGCGGTGGGGTCAGCGGCGAGGATTGACAGACCGAGTACACACTGACCTCCGGCTCGGCCTCCAAAGTTTCCTGCACCCGCTTAGAGCAGACCAAAATAAAGCCCAGGAATGTTAATTTATTTTCAATTGTCGGTGACGAAGAGAGGCCGATAAAGAGCGCATACATACATATCAAGTAAGCCAGGACAAGACTAAGTCCGGTGTAAGCTGGGAATCTACAAGTGGCAGAGGTTTGCTGAATAAGGTCTCATTTAGAAACAGGGAGAATGCTTGGTTACAATGACAACACTGAAACATTTTTCCTCATTTGTATTTCTAGCAGTATCGCAAGTTTAATGCATTATCAGTAATTGTAATTTCTGTACCTGGCCAAGAAACTGATTGCATCACAATAATAATAATAATATTAATATGGTGTTCTATGTAACAAACATTCCCTGCCATTAAAAACATTTGTCAAACCAGTCAGGTGTGGTGGAACAAAATAATATATAATATAAAATAATTTTAGAAAATTCACTTCTAATAACAGACTTGATTTCAATTTTCTGTCATTTAAAAATATCGGAGTCATTTTCTTATATACTTATATATGGCATATCCAGCTACAATGTATGTTAATCTGTTTTGCAATCTTGAAGAAACAACAATTCAAGTTATAATTTAGATGACTATATGTAATTGACTCATTTATCTTCTGAAGTAACTGTATAGATCTTGGCTGCTTTTCCTCACACTGACCCTGCCAACTCAATTATCTGCCTTCCCCTCTCTTCACTAATTTGAACTTCAAGCCCCGCCCCTACAGCCTACATCTACAATGAAAACAGCGAAAGGGCACGGTGGAATTCACTTTAGAAAAATGGCTAGATGGTCTAAAAGTGGGAGACAGGAACTCCAAAGAAAACACAGGCTGTACACATTTTTCTTCTGTCCTGCAGCGCTCCGATGCTCCCAAG
Organism: Philypnodon macrostomus; assembly: GCA_036025475.1. Lineage (NCBI taxonomy): Eukaryota > Metazoa > Chordata > Actinopteri > Gobiiformes > Eleotridae > Philypnodon > Philypnodon macrostomus. The sequence continues at coordinate 17,704 of JAVQKC010027767.1, read as the reverse complement.
GAACTCTTTTGTCATGACGTGGGCTGTCAGTGCCGCGGTCTCTGGCCCCTGCAGGGACATGATGTAATTTCCTTGGCTCTAGCGCTGATGTAGAGGGCTTGTCGTCAAACTGCCACAAACTGAGATGGCCCACATCAGGCACGGACGGGGCTTTAGAGTGGCTTTTCTTGTCGTGCCCATCGAAAGAAATGACATGGGTAAAGCGCAACACGGTTTAATATGCGCTTCACACACAATGTTAAAACTGTGGAGTTACGAGACGGCCAGGTTCAGAGCTTAAAGTTAAAGGGTAATAAAAAATTAAATAATAATAAAAAATGGTATCTAAAAAAATGTTAATCAAACATCTATAGGGTTTGAAGCTGTGGTCCAGAGGTTTTCCAAAATAAGACATTTTTATAATGTTTTAAAAAAAAAAAAGCTTGACCAATAGCATTCGAGTTTTACTATGGTCCCTCCTCTGGCTTCTATAGCAGCATCCAATCAGAGTAGTCTAGGCTGGCACACCACTCAGAAATTTGACTACTATTGATCAGAGCGCTATTCCACAAACTGTGATTTGATGTTGCTGTAGAGGACAGGGGACTAAAGTAAAATAATAATTATGACATATTTCCTACTTTACATCATAGAACGGGGTCCGATAGTCAGTTAAAAGCTTTTGCACGGCAAAAAGTTTAAATATGATTTTTTTTTTTTTACTAAAACCAGCGAGAGCACTGAACTATACAAAGGCAGTGGCCCTATCTCGCAATAGAAAAGATTCCTATAAATGGACCAAACCAAGAACCATAGAGTCCTATACCTCACAATGCTAATGCTAAATTTTATCATTCTTGTGGCAGCTGGAATAGCCCTATCCCGCATTGGTAAATTAATCCACTATAAGTTATAACAGACATTGGGGGCAAAAAACATAACAACCTGGTGGAAGTAATAAAGCTGAAATGCAAATATGGACCAAAAAGAGTAGTGTACCTCTGAAGTGCAAACGACTTGACCCGCTCAAGCCACTAATGGTCAAAAGGCACCAGCGTATTTTTATAAAGCTGAATAGAGGAGCAATATTTAATCCATTTTGAAAATCATCACCTTTTCTGAGCGCCCCACTTTTCACCAAGAAAGACTTCCTAATGTCCCAAATGCAGTTAGGGTTTTAAGAGCAACCTTTTCACACACTTTGAGCAAAAAATAACAAGTGTGAAGAATTACAAAGAGCTATAGAGTGTTAACTGGTACAAATGTGGCCAAGGCTCAAGTTTACATGAACTGTGGGTTTCATCATAGTCACTCCTCCCATTCAGCGCCTTTTGTTTTAACAGGTGTGTTTTCTTTTGGCGACGTTTAATACATCTTAACGCATGTCAAACTCAAGGCCCATGGGCCAAATGTGGTTCTTTTGTACACCCAACACGTGTATTTTGGTTGTGAAATGTATAGTCAAGTATATAGGGATTGGTAAGTACTTCATACAGTAGGTCATTTTCAGCACACTCCCAGGTACAGAGAGGCAGATGGGTTTTATGTTATACAAGGTTGCTAATGGGACTAGTGAAATCATGTATGACTACCAAGACCAAGTGTATGTTACATGGGGGATATTTACATGCGTTTTCCATGTTTAATAGGGTTCTAAAGTTACAACCCTAGAACGAGGCACTCGATAGTAGAGGCATTTCACTGTGACTGCTGGGAAGAGAGGTTAACCATTTTTGGTTTAAAATGTCAAAATAACCATGACATTAAAACCACACTAATACTGTGATAATGCTGTAGTAATATGATGTGGCCAAATGTATGTATAATGAACACCACTGCTACCAAAACAGCAATGCCTTCTGGGACTGAAACTGGACTTTCTATTTCAGTCTAACAGATTATAATGTATATTATGCATGTATCTTAGATACATCTATATCCAGCCGCACATGAATACCACTATATTGTTTTTATGATGATCATGCCAAGTCACATCCATGCCTAATTACAATCTTCAATTAGAATGTCCTCATGCACAATATATTAAGTTTAATTTTATATATATACATATATACAAGATATCCTCTATGTACACTACAGTAGCATTCAATATCAATTAAACTGATAAACATAACTTCTCCACTCTTCTGCATCTCGAAATTTAATATAACAAAGAATCAATTATAAAATCAAACTGTATAGACAATTAATACTCTAACTTCAGTTGGCCTTTGTGGTTACGCATTAGTTACGGATTAAACAATGAAGTAAAAACACATATGAAAAACAAAACAACACTACATCACTGTCAGTATTTACTGTGTACGGCCCTTTATCAGTTCACTGCTCTCCTAACACCTCGTTTGTACCTGCGTCGATACAACTCATTGTAACCCAAGGCACACAGACTTATGGCTTTTATGTCTCATTTTCTTGTTAGACAGCCCCAATCTCTGAAAACCATTGCAAACGCGTATAGCTTAAACCGCTCGCAAAGTCCCAGAAGTCCCAGAAGCCCCGAAAGGTGCGATGCCTCAGCACTTTATTGAGAGCACAACAGTTGGTGTGTTCAGCGGCTCTTGGCCAAACGATCGCGGCAGTAGATAAGATAGAGTGCCAGTGGGCAGATGGACGCAGTGTTACAGAAAGAAGCACGTAAAAGAAGCTTAGTAAAGTGCAGAGAACAAAGGCGAGCTGGGGCTGAACAACCAGGTTAGTGTCAGACAAAATGAACAGAGGGAGGTGTGTGGGCATCAAAAGAAGTTCAAAGGAAAAGGGGCTAGATATCAGGCGCATAATATCACGCAGAGCAGTTTGAGATTCAAGATTAGGACTGAAACAATTCATTGGATTAATTGTGATTCGTCGATTACAGAAATAATTGTAATTATAATCGTTAAGTGGAGAGCACAGACTCTAAAACAAGCCATTTACTGAAAGAAAAGGGTTTTACCGCTGATGCAGAGCAGTAATTAGGCCCAAACTGTACAAACATATATACACATTTTGCATTTAAAGATAAAAGAAGTCCTCAGGTGGCATAAAAAAATAGGATATATCTATGCACATATATCTATATCCAATGAATTGTTTGTCTGAAGCTTGTAAAATGTAAAATAAATAAAATATTATTATGCAATTTTTATTTTATTTTATTTATCTTTCATCAAACTTCTGTAGAAAATAACAAAAGCCGAGTCCTTCAAACAAACTATTTATAGACCTGAACACAAAATGTGCCCCATAACTTTGTGGGCCATTTTCAAAACCAACACTGAGGCCTCTCATAACCAAATTACACCACTGCCAGAAGTGCCTGTCTCTTGTCTGGACTTCAAGCAAAAAATTTTAACTGTCAACTTAATAATGAAATCTGCCTGGAAACTATGGGCAATTATTCCGGTGGAGGCAAACCTTAACTTTAGGGCTGCCACTAATGACATTCTTCATTATCTGTTCATCTGTTAATGGCTTGTGCAATTCATCACGTAACATCACGCAAATTTGGCAGGAAAACTAATGACCTAGTTAATGTTTGTATGAAAAAGCATGAAGAGGGGAGGAAAGGACTCATTTGGATACAATAGGCCAGGCTAACGTTGGCTCCTATTAAAAACATCACACAATGCTAAGTGGATATTTTACTAGATTTAATTTTGGTTATTGGTGATTTCTGAAGATAGACTGGTGAATTTGGCTTTATTGAACAAGACTAGAGAAATGTTGGGCCAATTAACTGTCACGACCCACTGATGTGCTAGCAAAGATGGCCGCTAGCTATGGCTTTGATAGCTTTGACTGATAAATGTCTTTTCCGTCGCGATTAATGTGCTGTACAAAGTAATTAGGCAGGCTCTTCACAGTATTTGGTAATGTCTGAAATTCTTACTATAATATAATATATAACTGTACAATATCTAATGAATATATTATAACTGTAGGGTAACTAGAGCCTATCCACGCATGGGCCTTAGGTACACCATGGACAGAGGGATTGACAGGCAGACAGAGAACCTTTCACTCCAAAACTAAACAAAAAAAAATGCTGGTCTATGCTGTGAAGTAGGTAATCAGTCCCAACCATTATTTTACTTTAGTCCCTCTTTTGGCCTCTACCACAACATCTGATTCGCCGACTTTGTGGGTTACCACTTTAACCAATAGTAGTCAAGTTTTACTTCAGTCATTCCCCTGGCCTTTACAGACTCAAGACGACCTCATGGATCATTTTCAAGCATTTATTTTTTTCGACTTTTTATTATTTTAGAAACGTGAAGACTACACCTTTAAGCAGACCATCATTTCTTACCTACAGTAACTACGGTGACTTTTTGTAGCCCGTTACCCATGTTTGTGTTTTGGTGGACCTAAAAGGCCCGCCATTCTGCCGTTTTAACTGCCAATTGTCCACTAATTCAAAAACCCAAAAGGACTAAACAGCTAATTTGCTAAAACATCATTGCAACAAATTGTGATTAACCTTCTATTAATTGACTGATTTCTCGTATTACCCAGCATGGTTACTGTGGCAACACATTTCAGATTCCCCTCCACTTATGAGCCCATCTGATAAAAAAAAAAAAAAAACCTGATTTAATTAATGATGACTTCAAATAAAACTAAAGCAAGGCCATAATGGAAGCGTCTGTTTAATTCTCTGGTACTGGGTCAGAGACTGCGGCGAGCTCATAGTGGTTTGTGCTTGGCATTGAAATGAATAGGCTGACCTCGGAGCAGTTGGTTAAGCAGTGGGGTCATCGGCGGGGAGCAGAGAGCAGCTCAGCACTGACACGCAAAAGAGAGGTTCGCTTTTCAATCAAGTCTCTTCAGAAATTTACTGAAAGGCTCACTTCTCGCCTCCTCTACCCATAATACCTCTGCTTCCCCCGTGCAGGCTCTTTACCCATTGTGCCTGACTCGCTCACACACTGTTCGGATCCAGCTTGCTGCATGTTAGCTTTCATTCAAAACCCATGGTGTGCACTTTCACCTGTACGGCATATTTACTGGAGTAATGTTCCCAGCAGACATAGGCTTTATAGAAATGTGCTCTAGACTTGACTGTGCCTCATTCAGTGTATTAGTTTTCATAGTGAACAACTGTAAATACATAACATATGTGATGCTGATCAACAGCACACGTGCACAGTGAAATGTGCGTAATCACTCCGCAGTATTACTGAAAGAAACTATTCATGTGCTCCCATCTCGTCTAAACTCCCGGCTAATTAGCACAAATAGCTTCCAAAGTGACGGGACATGTTTAAACAAAGGGAAAATACTGCAGTGTGTGTTGATACAGGAAGGCAAATGTTGCATGTGGTGATCTCAGTTCTTACATGGAAAATAAACTAACACATTTCCTGGATATAAATGGTGGATTCACACAGTAATGCTTAAATAAGAAAATAAAGACGTGTTTAAACAAAGCAAAATGCTACAGTGGAAGGAAAGTAAGAAAGACAATGGTCCTATATCACACCATAAAACAAATATTAAATTTTTTGATAATAAAGGGTGTTCTGGATCTGTTCAGTACCCTCCAAGCTGACGGGACATGTTTAAACAATGGCAAAATGCTACAGCCAAATGTTGCATGTTGTGATCTTAGTCCAGGGGGGAGCGGGAAGAGCCGAGTTCACACAGTCCTCCCCTCAAAGGGAATGGCACATTATTTGCAAACTATCTGTGGGTTGTCATTTCTGATGGGACTAGCCGAGGTTTTATCAGAAGTTATTACTGCCGGGCGCGGGAGGTCCCAGGATTTGGACCCGGCACAACTTACTGACATGGCACATTTGACTAAAATTACAGACATGCTCCATTTTCAGACCACGATTCTCTGACATGTCAAGCTTACCCCAAACAGTAAGGCCAATACCGCAATACAAGACGTTTTTCAAAAGATGTATGTATATTTACAAGACTGTGTGTAGCCTTGAAGGAGCCACAGTGCCGCTGTACAAAAGCCCAAAAATGAAGATATTATTACAAAGATAAATATGCTAATTGATTCAAATGATTGAATGTGGCCTTGGAGGAGATAATAGCTGAGAAATTTTATAATTTTATATAGTGGAACATTACTGACGCCAGGGTACTTAAGAAAATATAAATGTTGAATAAATGCTTTGCATGGAGTAATCTTGGAGAACAATTGCTTCGCTTGACAAAGCCTTACATTGTTCCTAGAGCATGTGTATAGTACAAAGACTATAAGCAATGGCAGAGCTGATATGTGCCATTGAAAAATGTGCCGTGAAGCAGAATTGTAGCCACTATTTGCACAAGGACAACGTGAATCTATTATAGCAACTGAGTGGGTGCAGTTCTCAATGACAGTTAGTGGGATTAGGAAAAAATCTGAACTGTACATAGAAAAAGGCTTAATATTAGGACCATGTACAAAGAGAACTCTGTAAGGACTTTGAGGTGTTCAGAAATTGTTGTCTATTTTATATGGTTTAAGTGTTTATGATTCAGTAATATAGCTAATTAGCCATGGTGAAATGTTTAATCAAATTGCACATACATTTACAACATAACTTCAATGTACAATGTTCAATGTAACATAATAATAAAAATGTGCAATCACAAAATCGAATATTATGCATGTTTTGTAATCTTAAAGGGGGGGCTTCTAAACATGGTCTGGAACTCAAGGGCAGGTTCTGCATTGTTCAGTATAGGTTTCTTGTTGTCTATGGTTACATCCATTGGAAACTCAATAAAAAGGACATGGCAAATGACCAAATGCACTAAAACTACATGAAATACTATAAAGACCTAAGCTATTGAAAAAATTGGGTCCCAAGAAAACTCTTGGGACCGTAAAAACAATGGTGGTATATGGCTGGTACAACCAAGCTAAGAACCTATGATGTCTCACTTAATCCTCACTGCCATTACCTATTTTAAACGGCCTTGTTGGAAACTATTTATTGGAGTCACTCTTTAGCCGCCGTGACAACTTAATGGCTGAATAAATACAGCGGCAACACATCCATCCCTCTGGTTTTACCGCCATCCCTCAATGTAAACTTGAAACATTTGTCCGACACTAACCTTTTTTTGTCCAAAATGCAATCCAATTCCCATTACCTATGCATAGGCAGCGTACGGGTTGAATTTTAACTGCCCCATTTGTGTGGTCTCAATTCAGCAACAGTCCTTAGAGGCTGACATGCATTCGTTTAGCTTTATTTGGGAGTATTTTCCTCTGAATTTACTAACACGGGCAATATTATTGGATTTTCCTGGAGAGCCTCGAAAATAGTTTAAAACAGAAAAACCAGCAGGCAATTATAGAGGAAGGCTGAAAAGTATTGTTTATTTATAATTCAACCAACATGCTGCATTGTTACTGGAGTCTACTGTACAAAGTTAATTATTTTGGAGGTTCTACAGAAAGTGAGACTAAACAAGCAATAGGACAACGAGTTCAAATTAATTTTTGCAGCAAATGGTTCTCTGAATAGTTTATTGTTTAGGTTTAATTCATTAGTTTCAAAATATTGTAAATTGTGCAAGAATGAACATAGGGGAAAAGGGCAACGAATATTATAAAGACCAGATAAAATAGGTGGAAAATGAAATTTGCCATGTATTACAACAAAAGCCAATGTTTTCTATAAGACTGAAATTATGCTTTATTTTGAGTAATTGAGGTCAATAAACTGTAATTGTGATTAAACGAAGTTGTTTTCCACAACTGTGTCAGTGAGGAAAAATGTATACTGCAATTTACATATAACAACATTAACATCTGTATTTCAAAATTGTTTTATATGGTATATAATGTTACAGTTGTTTACTCTGCTACTTTGTTTATGGCAAAAAATAAAACGTTATGATAGGAAGACAAAAAAAGATCCAAAATGTTGCATACAATTTCAGACTTTAGCAGAGATGCAACATGGGAAATCTACTGAATATACCTCAAGTCTTAGGTGATCATTACGTATAATAAAAGTGTCACTTCTTGTTCATTCATATGCCCAAAATGTCTCCATGGTTGATTAGTGGCCATGTATGCCTCATTTTGCCCGACAGCCGGATTGCTCTTTTCTCACTGCAAGCATAATCTTAAAACCCCACAACAAATACACACTAATGGATATCGGAGCTTTTCCAGCCAAGCCTTTTGAACCTCCGCATAAGCCTCGGGATAGTTGGGGTTAAAATGTCTGAAATGTAGCTGGGAGCAATGCCACGAAGAGCTTTAAAAGTCATCAGTAAAATCTTAAAATCTGTCCCAAAACGTACAGAGAGCCAAGCGCTATAGGAAGCTAAAACTGGGGTAATGTGATTCAGCCTCTCAGCAGCTGAATTTTGCACCGTTTGAAGTGGGACAATAGATTTTCTTGACTTTGGCAGCTAAATAAAACATTGCGAAAAGTCTATAAAGCCTAACAAATTTTTGCAACACGTACAAAGTAGTTTTTATGGAAAAAAACAAACCAACCACGAATGCTACATATAATGATGTTAAAATGTATAGCAACTGTGAAAATGCCATGGTAGGATCATTTTTTAACTTAATTCAAAAAGCTATGCATCGTGGGGTGCCTCTACAGTAGTCCTATAAAATTGTGTCAAATACCTCGGCTATCACACAGCGCTGCAAGTAATTGGCAGTTCTAATGGGTCCCAAGAGACGGCTGTCAATACTATATGGGAACTGGCGGCATGTTTAAGCGTACGCAGTAGATATCTTTAGCATTTTTCTCCAGGTAAACTTGAAAAATAGAAGGGAACATTTCTTGCACTTCATAGTTTACTCCATACGTGGCCTTGGATAAAAGTGCTTCCTACAGGGCACCCCCCACCGCCAATACCTGCATTCTTGCTCGGGAATAAGATTTTGCAAGAAAACATTTGTCAAGTTTTTATTCTTAACGTATTTGAGGAGCTCCTGGGGTCACACTTTGATAGTTTGGTGCTGCTTCTGTGTCTGTGAGCTTGCATTTATGCCATTTGTTCTTTTTATAGATCTGGCTTGTTCACGCCTTGACCTACACTGCATTATTGATACGAACACCTAAATGTTCACCGCACAGTGCTGGGAATGATATAATGACTATATGGAAACAGCAAGTGCAGTGCATGTCCTCATATAACCATCTGACTGGGAAGAGCTGTCAGCAAGTGGAGTACCATTGTGTCTGTACAAGGTTGCTAATCTCTGTTGATTCACATGCAGAATTGTCCTACATTGGAGTTCGGTGCCAAAATATTTTTCTAAATTAAGTTTAGCTGACTCAATTTTGTGTCACAAACAGTTTTAGTAGACCTATACTTTTTGCAAAGAGCAAAAGCATTATTTTTCCATGCCCAGCATGTCAAAAACCATAAAGATATTTATATCTCACAGTATAATTAGTATTACTGACTGAGTCTGTTGCTTGAACAACAGGCTGCTACTCCCCATTAACCTTTAATGAGAATCCATTCCTTAGCATCAATTTTCTAAAAGAAGGCTTGCTTGTTAGTGTGGTTACCTGCCAACAAGATATAATAAAATATTCCACCACTTCTAAAAGTTAACCCCAACCAAAAAGAGGGAAATGTGCCTTTTAGCTTATGCTAATGTCTCGTCACAAACACTCAAAGACTGGATTTTTTCCTATTCATTCCTCACTTAAGTCTCTATTGACCTGACTCGGTTAAAGAAGGGTAAAATAATAAGTATTGCATTTTCCAAATGAAACATTACATTTCAAATTTTGAATACAAAATGACAATGACTCTAAATGTCAAAAGAGAGCTGATTTTTTCTGCAACATGGTAACTATTACTATAAAATAACACAATATACATTGTAATTCAAGAAGAGTTGTTGTATTTTTGAACTTTTCCTTGCATGACATTTAAAACACTTTTGCTTTCCAGTAAAGTCTGAGCCACAGCGCAGGGGCATGTAAGTACACCATGTTATTGGGGCACTTCATTCTAGCGATTGCCTGATGAGGCCATTTCCACGTAGAATACTGTTTTTAATCTTGCAGATAGAAACAAGCGTAATTCCGACAATGAGTGCGGTTAATTATTTTTAACGACACATTGCCTAACTAGTTTTTCAGGCACAGACTGAAATAAACAATTAGGTTCTTCCTAATGGCACAAGTGGCAGCTAATGTCAGCTTGTGTCCTTTACTGGGAGATAATGATATGTTAATCAATGTGCTCATGTTGTGGTCCAATTATTTTGGGGCTGCAATCATCACAAAAAGACTCTCCAAGATGCTGGAGGGACACTGCATGATTATTTACTCTTCCCAATCTGTAAATAACTTGAAGAAATTATTTAATAAAGTCAATGAAACGGCTTTGCTAGTGTCTTGTCTGAATCTAATAGCAGTGATTAAAGGCTGATTATTTGGATTTACATCTCAGATTAGACGGATCCCTTTGCAGAGATAAAGCATATCAACAAGGATTAAAGACTCGTCGCTAATTTCTCTTAGCCATATTGCCCGGCTCAAGCACTTGGCTGTTCAACGCTGGATAGGAGCCACAGACTTGTACAAATGCACGCCACCCGTCTGGATGGCTTTCATGCTTGTTTTCAGTCCACGTCCTTCGCTCAGTATTGGTTTCTATTAATTTGTCCACCCACTCTGTTCCTTTGGAGACTATGACACACGCATCAATCTGCAGCATTTCCACTGGGAAACGGGGAGACTGGTCGGACTTGTTTTTCAGCTTTTCTCTGCACATAAATACCTTCTTGTTCTCCTCCCGTCTTCACTGCGACAATCTCAGGTTATTTAAAAGTTATAGTAGGCCTGACTCAGCTGTATACCTCTTCATTCTCATTTTGAGAGATGGACCTCTGCAGATTTGCCGGTGGGCCCAAAATGTCTCTTCCTCCAAGAAGGCACATCTCTGCTTAAAAAAATAGTTGAAAGCATGCTTTTCTTAAGGGCCTCACACTGGAGTCAAAATCACAAAAGAACAAGATAATTAAACTAGACGGCTGCAAACAGTCTAAAAACGCCAGTCCAATCCCAGGGCAAAAGCATCTGCAGACATCCCAATACAAACACATGCTACAACTCTACCTTTCAAATTAAAAGTGCTGCCTATTCATTTCAAACATGCCAAATTATACGCCTTTCCAGGATGTCCAAGTGTTTGGACTTCTCCCTCCATTGTAATGCAAACTGAACGAGCGCATACAGAATGAGTTGGAACAATGACGGAAGTACGTGCGAAAAGAAACAGGACAGCTGTCAGGAGGAACAAGCCTGCCAGAGCCCGCCTAATATCGATTTAATGGAACTGTAGCATGCATTTCGAGCTGCAAAATATATATTGTGTGATTCAGGACGGGATGACTACAATCCACATTGATGTACCATTTGGTTTAATGAAAGTGCTGCAAATGCAGAAAAGTCTGTCCAAAGAAAAAAAAAAACTTACTTTGTGGGCAACCATTTTGAAAGCATTTCTGCAGCTATTGTGCATTTGTTTTGTTGCATCTACAAAATGGCTACTCCTGTGCTATCTTTTTTTTAGGTTTTTAACTCTCAAATGTTTGCTTCTAAAAAAAGAAAAATGTCTCCTCTTTACATAAAACGCCCCAGCCACAACAAAGACAGAGAAGGCTTCAAGAGAGAAAGCTGTGTTCTCTTTGCTGCTGACTGAGTCCAACAGTACGCTTCTTGTTTTTTTTATTTCCAGCTCTTTTTGCTCTTTTCGCTTTCAGTTTGTTTTTTTGCTCCTCGTCATTCCTTTGGGTGTTTGTGCGGTGTCCCGTAGTTACCGGATTTGAAGAGACCAGCCGAGCTTTAGAGAGTTAAAAAGCCTGGCCCGGTCCCACTCCTACGAAACAAGCCCATCAATAATTCAGCCTCATCGGGAAGCATTATCTAACAGCCGCATCAAACTTTAAACGCTGTGGGTGACAACATGAAACTATGAAGAAAGTGCCCGGTAAGAGGACACTCCAGGTGGCTGGGACAACAGCTACAGTGATGTTCAGGAAAAACAAGGGTGTTGTCTGTGTGCCATATGTCCAGACAGGATATACCAAATATACATTGTATACAATCAGGCTCTGTAGTATCTTGTTCTGTATATTTTAGAGCACACATTTCCAAACCATCTTGAGTGGTGCGGTCCTCCTTACTTTTGCAATAAAATGAAGTCTATAGGGCTAAGCATTACAGAAAATCACTAAACTGTTACATCAGCCATGATCTATGACAGAACAGGGACAACAAATAGTGTTAGGAGTATGCACACATCAGTTTCATATCAACTTCACAGCAAAGCTTGCATGAATTGCATTATCATTACATTCCATTGTGCATTAGGTGTGTGCCAGATATGTATGCTGCGTATAATATATTTAACTAAAACACTATCAAAATGAATAGTAGAATTTAGTCTAGTTCATTTTAGCCATATTGCCTGCCTAGTGCACATGACACAAGACACTGGCCGCCCCGCTAATAATGCCAAAGTCTATTCAAGTCCTTTACACTTACACTCAGATGGAGACAGAGGATATTGGTAGGACAAGTTACACCAGCAATATCCCAGAAAAGAGCTTCAAAAGTGGTGGCTGAATTAGCTTTAGTGTAAAGGAAAGACACATCTCTCAACTCATATGTGTCTGAGGCAGAGCAGCACGGAGGTGGAAGCATTCGCTCAGCTGTATTAACGCCTGGGCTCAGCTGTATTAACGCCCGGGCTCATTCTCATTGACAGTGAAATCCCTCTAAGCCTAGATCAATTACACCCAGCTCTGCTGTAATTAAAATGTCCTAACAAAGGTCTTAGGAGCATAGGACAGAAACCTACAGCCATTGAAAGTAAGCCCCACTTCAATCTATATGGCACTATCTTTGTAAAAATAGTTTACGATTACACCCAGGCTTTCTTCTTCTTGGTCGAGCTTGCAATGCTTTGTGCACAGTAAGTCGGCCTTATCCCTTAATAAGGTCAAAGGAGCCCTGAGATAAGATCTGAAATAATGTGTAAAGATTAGCAGCATGAAAACACGTTTAGGCAGCAACATTTTAATTACGATCAAGTTTAATTAAATAGACGTTCATTAATAATATTTCCCCAAAAAAGTGTGCTTACATTTTACATTTTATTAGGCCTGCACAATGTAGTGCTAACTTTTTCAACGCAATGTCCATATTGCAAAGATAAAACAAATTCCATTGCAATGTTATATTCTAAAGCCTGGTCTAGTCTTGATTTAGGGCTCAGATTATCCTTGGTTCAGCCATGACTGTGTGCTGTGTGTGTTTTCATTAGCACATAGTGTAGACTAGACTGAAATTCAACTATGACAAAAAAAAAGTCAATATTGCCAGTCATATAGTTATTGCATATCTAATAGTGTGCAGCCCTATCTACTAAAATAAGAACTAATTATTTGTTCTCTTAAGTACATCTGATGTTTGAATATAGTCTGCTGAGAAATGACAGAATGCTTATGAGCTTTCTAATTAAAACACAGCAGTGGAGTGATTAGCAATCACAACTCCACTCTTCAAATATCAAGATCTCATTTGCTTGGCTGATCAACAAGCTAGCTCCTCTCGCTGAGACACAGCACTGCCTGCATTCTCCTTCTCTCCGTATTAAGGGGGCTTTTGAAATGAAGCAAATTGCACAACATTTTGCTTAAAAAAAAAAAGATTGAGGCGTGAATGCCATTTATGTTGCTTGTGATGTATTGTCGACTAGTGGCGCTCTGATGAACCCAAATGTTTCCTTCTCCCAAGTATTGGACTTTGAAATGCAAGTAGCCAACATCAATGATGTAACTTTACGGCTCCCTCCAAAATTAAACTTGAAAGCCGTAGCACAGAGAAGGAAAGAGACTTTTCCCAGACAAAGCAAGATGGCTGACTACTGCACATGGAGGAAGAAACGTGTCTCGCCACACTTGGTAATAGATTCAGTTTGCCGTGCGTTTGGTGACAGCGGCTGCCAATCAGACAAGCTAACGTTCAAGGGCTTTCGACGATATCTCCTCACCTTGAAAACACATTGACTTCACCAGAAGACAAAAAGTGACACCAAGCAAGCAAATAGACATATAGGACATACAGGTGATCCCATACCGACCGACCCCCCCCCCCCCCCCCCCCCCCCCCCCCCCCCCCCCCCCCCCCCCCCCCCCCCCCCCCATTTTCCCCCCCCCCCCCCCCCCACCCACAAACCCCCCCCCATCCGCTATATTTTTGGGCCTTTCCGGGGGGGGGGGGTTAATTATAAGGAAAAAAATCAAAAAAAATAATTTTGCCACATCCTCAGTCATTATCTGTAGAATATAATATGTAGACCCGTGTCCACATTCTCCAGCTCTGCCTGTCACTGACCTGAGGTGACCCTGCTGTTCCGTTCTCTCAATAGGACTCATGTGAACATATAGAACCTCCATGGACCCTGCTGCTGCTGCCCATGGAGGCGATGACAGAGATTCTTGGGACAAAAGCTTGTTACAACAAACACAGAAAATTATGTTTCAAAACCATTCGAGCCTTTCAGACCAGGACTGTCCCACTTCCTCCCTCTCTGCTACTTCAGAAAGACTCTAAAAACATAGACTGTCATGTTACTGACCTGAACTGTCGACAGGGCGTGAAAATGAAATTGGCATTTTCAGAACGCAAGTGGGGAAAAATGTGATAACAAAGACTAAATGCTTGGATGATCATTTAAACAGTTGAGTTTCCTAATATAAGACATTGTTAAGAATTGAGTATATTGAGTCATAATTAGCATTTTGCTTTCGTCGTTCCCCTGGCTTCTGTAGAGCAAAATCAAATCAGAGGGTTACCACCTTGACCAATAGCAGTCGAGTTTTTAAGTTGTGTAGAAGCCCACAGACTCTGATTTGATGTTGCTGTAGAGGCCTTTGGAGTGACATGTTTTAACTTATTTAAATCAAACAGACAGCAGAGTTTTTCATTAATGTTAAAAACTACAATAGTAATTAAGCTTAATGAAAATCATGCCTGGCGCTTATCCCAGCAACCACGTGCTCTAGATGTCTCCACCCTGTTTAGTTAACGGCAAACCTTCGACCCAAAAGTGTTTAAACCTTGCATTAGACGTTCTTCCAATTTTAAAGTCTGAAGGAGACCAGAAACCCCTTCTGTCGTCAGTGCATTGTTGAATCTGTGTCACTTACTGGTGAGTGTTGAAAATGCGATCAACTGGTTTTCTGTAAGACTCTCAATGACGTGAAATGCCACCAAACTTGTCCAGGACGTGCGTCAAGCTAACCTAAACTCTATCCCAGAGAAGAATGTGTCAGTGTCTATTACACTTGTTGAGCTTCTGCATGTGTGTGTATAGAGACATTCAACCACATCTCCCTTTGACACACGCACTGTTTGTTTGTTCTGGGTGTAACTATGAAACCATGGTACTGGGCCACACATCACTGGAGTCTGGGATGGCCCGTTTACTGTTCAATCATTTAGTGCTTCTATCTGTCTAGTTCTTTTCTGACTCTCTCTCACACACGTATACACAAACCCAGACAGATGAAAATGGCTAATCACCGTCAGGCATGACTTCAATGAGCTCGACTGTTCCAATGTTGTGGCCAAGCTTCAGACACTCGCCACCACCTTAACTTTCCTTTTTGTCAAACTTAGAAACTGCCGGAAAATGTGCGAGCTACAAAAGACTGGGTGGTCCATTTTTGTTATTTAGACAAGACAATCTGTAAATACTTCAAAAAGCAGAGCACCGCCAGTGTCAAATTCTTTCAAGTTGAATTTATTTGTTCTTGATCGTCCTGTTTCTGCTGCCTCATCTGACATTCTTTAGTGGTTCACGATACCAACAGATTTCGGGGTGGTACGGGGTCCTGTGGTATACCACCGTGAAGAAGTATGGGTTAAACTCAAAGTATCTGCGGCCCACCAGGTTATCCACCTTCTCACTTTCTCAACCAGAGAATTAGTTCAAGATGATTTAGGCTCCTTTCAAGTGGCTCAAACTTGGTAGACCGCGACACAACATGTGGTGCTATGGGGGACTGCCATGGACCACAGGGTAATTCAGCAAGAGAGATGGAAAGAAATATGTAGTGACAGATGAGCTGATGTTTCACAGAAGGTGCAATTGTGCTGCTTATATGAAAGTTTAGCACAGCAAACTAAAGTGATTGAACATAAATACAGAAATAGCCAAGTATAAAAAACACTGCAGTGGCATAGACTCTATCTTCCAATGGTAAAGAGGAGAGGAGAAGAACCCGTTTTTCTTTTAGGTCCATTGAGCCACTAAATGCAAAGAAAAATATGCCTGTTTCTTGGATCTAGATAATGCTTCAGATTCACACCAAAAAAACAATCATTTCTGCTTTTTAGAAATGATGTTGAGACCTTTTTGAGCTAAGTTGCATACAGACCACACCACAAACAAACACTGACCCTGAAGTGAACAAAAACTCTATCCAGTTCCAATGTGTCATTGTTGCTGTGTTAACATTGATAATGGTGCCAAATCTGAATAAACACCAAACCTCTGCTGCAAATCTAAGAAGGTACAATATACGTGTAGTAAAAAATAATGAGCTTTTTTCTCTTTTTTTTTAACTCACAGCATTCATGACAGAAAGCAAAGTCATAGTGAATTCTCAAGGAAAGGCTATCAGGAAAACAACCGTGATTGGAAGTCAGCAATTACCACTGAGATAAGCCTGGCACAATTTAGCTGAATGAACGTGTCCCCTGTGGGCTCCCGTACATGCCGCTCCACACGCACAGCACACGCAACAGATATCAGCTCAGAGATATGAAGAGAGATGGACATGAGCCATAATTAGCAACAGAAACTTCTGACCTCCTTATACAAACTGACCG
This sequence comes from Philypnodon macrostomus, assembly GCA_036025475.1. NCBI lineage: Eukaryota > Metazoa > Chordata > Actinopteri > Gobiiformes > Eleotridae > Philypnodon > Philypnodon macrostomus. Next base: position 875 of record JAVQKC010027767.1, on the reverse strand, counting down.
CTTATAGTTCAAGCAGTGATGCAGTGCCGATCGAATGTTTTGTTGACGTTTTGATGATTCTGTTGGATTTGAAGAAGATCGATTGAAATACCAGGCACATTTTTGACCTCTCCGCCATGTCAGGTCGTAACCTTCTTGGCCACCGTAGTATCTTCTAAAGTACCTGTCAGATCTGTTGACAAGTACATAAATACTAGCATACTGGAAAATCATACTTAGGAAGGGTTCAAGGCATGGTATTTATCACTATGCATTTGTAGAAGCTCAAGTGTGCATGTTTTCTTAGTGTTACTGTGGGTTCTCCCCAGGTATTTTGCCATCCACCACCCTGAATGAAAAAAGGCTAATAAAAGATAATAATGAATCATGCTTATTCTTGGCTAGAGCCAGGGGCGGCAGTGGCACAGTGGGTAGGTGCTCGCCCTTCAACCAGAGGGTCGGTGGTTCGAGTCCCCGTCCAAGCACACGATGTCGTTGTGTCCCTGGGCAAGACCCACATTGCCTATGATTGAATGTGGCCAGGTCACCATTGTAAATGAGAATTGGTTCTCAATTGGTTTACCTGGTTAAATAAAGGTTAAATGAATGGTGACAATGCTAGAAAAGCTCAAACTATACAAAATAAAAAGCTTGAATCTTGGCTGATTCAATAAAAAAAAATATTGTTATCAATCTCGAAACCTTTGACTTTACAATTATTTGCTAAATTGCTGAAATATGATTTTGCATATTTTCACAATAACACATTTCATCTTGTACGGACTATGTTCAATCCTGTTTTTTTTGGGGGGGGGGGTCGTGTTTGTTGTTGTCTACAATTGTGTTTTAAAATTAGTTTTAAAATTTTTATTATATAAATGGAGAGTTGATAAAAT